>PVKU01005494.1:0-122351 GCA_004027475.1 Anoura caudifer
GCCTTGTGCGGCCTCACTGGGTCTGCACAGTTGCTGCCCCGTGTCCGGGGTCTGCTAGTCGCTGCCTGTGCACCTGGGGGCTGCCAGCCGCTGCTGCCTGCGTGCCTGGTCCGCACCTCCACTTTTTCCTGCCGCGACTCCGCCCCTCTTACCGGTCTGGATGAATCGTTGTTGGACTTCCAAACAGTTTGATTTTCTGAGATCTGGTTGTTTTCTTGTTTCTAAATCTTTGTTGTCCTTAATTTGGTTGTGAGAAGAGGCACAGTGCGTCTGCCTATGCCTCCATCTTGGCCGGAACGGGTCTTGTTTTCTTATCCATGCTTCTAACCTATGTCTTTTGATACATGTGTATTTACTGCAATTTTAATCCTTATAACTATGTTCCTCTGGTGTTCCTTTTTCTCTTTTTCTTCTTCCTCTAAAAGAAGACCTTTTAGTATTTCTTGAACTACTCATTTGGTGGTAATGAACTCCTTTAGCTTTGTCTTCTCTGGGAAGCTCTTTATTTCTCTTTTAATTTTAAATGATAGCCTTGCTGAGTAAATAGTCTTGCTTGTAGGTCCTTGCTTTTCATCACTTTGAATATTTCATGACAATGTCATCTGGCATGAAGTGTTTCTGCTGAGAAATCAGCTGACAGTCTTATTGTAGCTCCCTTGTAGGTAACTGTCTTTCTCTTGCTGCTGTTAAGATTCTCTCTTTGTCCTTAAACTTTGCTATTTTAATTATGTTGTGTCTTGGCATGGGCCTTTTTGGGTTCATCCTGTTTGGGACTCTGTGTTTCCTGATCTTGTGTATCTTTTTCCTTCACCAGGTAGGAAACTTTTCAGTCATTATTTCTTCAAATAGGTTCTCAATCCTTTGCTCTCTCTTTTCTTTCTAGTACCCCCTATAATGCAAAATTTGTTACACTTCATGTTGTTGTAATGGTTCCTTAACTTTTTTTCTTTTTGCTGCACTGATTGGGTATTTTCTGCTACCTTGTTTTATAAATCACTGATTTGATCTTATGCTTCATCTGTCCTACTGTTTATTCCTTTTAGCATATTCTCATTTCAGATATTGTATTCTTCATTTCTTAATTTTTTATGGTTTCTATGTTCTTTTTATGCTTGATGTTTCTTTGTTGAAGGTTTCATTAAGTTATCTGAGCATCCTTATAACCATTTTAAAAAATCTTTACCTGGTAAATTGCTTGCCTCCATTTCATTTAGCTCTTTTTCTGGAGATTTCTCCTTTTTTTTCATTTGAGGCATTTTTCTTTGTCTTTCCATTTTGGCTGCATCTTTGTGTTTGTTTCTATGTATTGGTTAGATCTGCTATCACCCCTAGTCTTTGTAGGTGGTCTTATGTATTAAATGTCCTGTGGAACCCAGTGGTGCAGTCTCCTTATTCACCCGTTCTGGATCTCCAGGAATGTCCCTCATGTAGCTTATGTGAGCTCTCCTGTTGTAATTGAGTCTTGTTTGCTCTTGGCCCATTTCTCTGTAGAGTTGATCTTCAGGCTGGCTGACTGTGAGGATCAACCCTGACCACAGTGTATGAACTGCTGTATGGGTACTGACCACATGAAGCAAATTTGCCTCAGCAGGACCTGGTGCCTACCAAGATCTCCTTTTTGGATATGCTGCTTGTGAAGCAAATTGGATCTTGTTCTGATGTTGTCTGAAGCTGGCCACTAGGTGTATTGGTTCTGCAGCCTCTTGGGAGTGATGCTGGTGCAGACCAATGTCTGATGTTGCCTGTTATTGGCTTTGGGTAATCTGTTTGGAATTACAAAGTGATCTACAATTTGCTGATCTGCCTTGGCTGGGCCCGGGTGTTCTTAGGAAGGACCCAGTTGTGCACCAGTGCTGGCTTCTTCCAGCATTGTGTCTAGAGGCAGGTCAGCAAAAGTCCCAAGGCACCCTGAGATTCACCTCCACTTGCCTCTACCTGCTAGCTGCCTGATAGGCTCAGTCACTGAAAATGATTCTGGCAGCAATCAAGTTGTGTGCCATTGGTTCTCAGTGAGTCACCAGGTAGGAGTGAGTAGTGATTACCTGATTGATATATGTTTAAGCTCAGTGCCAGTCCTGAGTCTGAGGCCACCCAGCAAATATCCCAGGGTATGCCAAGTCTAGCTGCCACCCACTGGATGCCCACAGACCTTTGTGGTCCAGCAAGGTCTCAGGGAGTCATCCAGGTGATGTCAGCAGAGTTTATCAGGTCTAGACAGACCAAGATTTGGCTGCATGAAGGGGAGGGTCTGCACCACATGCAAGGGAAAAATGGCCTTTGTCCTATAGCCACACAACTCAGGCTGCCCAAGATTCTGTCAGAAGCCTGCATTCAATAGGGTGGGATTGCTGGAAGTCAGGAAGATGGGGCTAGTAGATCTTTTGTGAGGGTGTGGTGCCAATTAAGCTTGGGGGAAGATGGGAGAAGTTGCTTGCAGCCCTGAACCACACAACTCAGTCTGTCCTAGATTCTGTCCAGCCCTCAGCAGGGCAGGGGCTACCTGGAGTTGAGAGGGTGGGGCCACCTGGAGCCCAGAGGGTAGGGCTACGGGATCTCTCATGAAAGGGAGGTGCCTGTCATGTTCACAGGAAAGTGACGGGGATGGCCGTCCCCCAAAGCCACATCACTCAGTCGCTCACACCCACTGAGTCTGCTCAGATTTCTACACCCTCAACCTGGCAGCTGTGTCCTTCACAGGGGATGAGATCTGTAGCGTGGGGCCTTTGAATTCCTCTAGGTTGATACCATAAGGAGGTGAGTGCTCCTAAGAAAGATGATGTCTACAGTGTGGGAGAGTTACTTGGCACAAAGGTCCTGGCGTCTGTACCCGTAGCTTTTTCTTCAGAGCCACAAACCTGTTTCTCCTCACATGACTCCAGTCTGCTCTGCTGGAGACCAGGGTGAGGGGCTGCAAGTGAAATTTTGTGCACTGACCCTTTGGGGTGTGCATGTGTCTTTGGCAGTCTCTTGTCTCTCCTTGGCAGACAGAATCCCCACTGATTTTCACAGCCAGATGTTATGTGAGCACCTCTTCACAGTTCTAGTGCTCTGGGCTGGGGATTCTGGCATGGAGTTGAAACCTCACATCCCTCAGAGGGAACCTTTGCAGCTGAGATACACCTCTGGAATATCAGCCACCACCCATGGGAGCAGGGACACCCTTTTTATGTCTCCACCCTTCCACCCAGTCTCAATGTCTTCTTCTATAAATCCTTGGTTATAAAACTTCTATTCAGCTAGTCTTCAGTTGGTTGTTCAGGCTGGTTATTCTGTATTTTAGTGGTAACTCCAATTTGCTCCTAAGAGGAGGTTAGTGTTGCTTCCACCTAGTCCACTGCTGTCTTGGATCCCCTTTTGGTTATTTTTTATAGCTTCTATTTCTCTATTTCTCATTGTTCATTTGTTGTGAGCATATTTTCTTTTATCTCACTGAGCATAGTTATTATGATTGCTTTAAAATTTTTGTCTACCTTTTCTAACATCTGGATCATCAAGGTCGGTTGCTCTTTGTTTATTTTCTTTTCTTCTTATGTTGAGTAATTTGGAATCATATCTTGGACATTGTGAGTGTTACATTATAGAGACTATGAAGTATGATATGAATGTTGATTTTGTTTTGTTGTTTTAGCAAGCAATTAACTTGATAGGACTCAAACTGAATACTCTGACTCTTAGGCATCAGCTCAAACTCAGTTCAGTTCTTTTATCCTTAGCTGAGCTGCTTTGAATCTGCATTTAGTATGTGTGGTTCAGGGACCAGAACAAGATTTGGGAGTTCCTCTTTCTGGCTTTCCCTTTCTAGATTTTCTCTCTCACTCTCCAATGGCTATGGTTGCCAGGATTCCATCTTTTGGTTCTTTAGGTCAGTAAACTACAGGTTTTCTTTGGAGTTTAGTTTCCCTACTTGATATCAATTTTGCGCAACCATTAGACTAAAAACTGAAAAAGGGGAAGCACAGTATTCCCAGCTTTCAAATTTCAGTTCCCCTTTAGAATCTGCCTGGTTCCCACCCCCACTCTTCAGTGCTTTCAGGTTGTTTTGTTTTGTTTTGTTTTAAAATATAATTGTTATTTATAAGAAGGTTGACCTTGTAAGAGCTTATTCAACTCTCTTAGAAGGAGAATTTCTCAACCCTTTAAATCCCTGGTGATTCAGATAAATAATGATAATAAATCACATACTACTTGAAATGAAGCAGAGAGGTTAATTGGAGAGAAAAATGAAACTAGTCACCTATAGCCTGAGTTTTCTCCCTTCTCCTATTTCAGCACTGGTTTTTGATATCTTTGTTTACAGCATGCCAGCCTGGGTATTATGGGCCAGACTGTAAGCTCAGATGCAGGTGCACCAATGGGGAAATCTGCGATCGGTTCCAAGGATGCCTCTGTTCTCCAGGACGCCAAGGGCTCCAGTGTGAGAAAGAAGGTAAAGCAAGGTAACACTGTACTCAGGGCCATGTTCAGCATGTCTGAACCAAGTTTTGTTGGTATCATTCTTCCCCCAATAACCCAGGATTCTCAAACCTCTTCTGTTTCCATCCAGAAGCTGCGAAGACTATATCCCAAGTCCTAAAGGATAGCTTTCTGATTCTTTTCTGTGGACCTTTATACTGGATCTCATTTCCTTTTCCTCTAGAGATAAAATGTATGCTCTTTGTAGCACATTAAGTGACAAACCGGCCAGCTGAGACCTCTTTGGCTCTCTTCTCTAGGACCAGCCTTTTTCCTAGATATGCACAACAGGAAAAAGCTACTTTGGATGGATTTAGATAAATGATATTTTTTAAAAGAAAGGTATAAAAACAGAAAAGATTACTCTCAAAATGAAATGTTAAATAATTCTAGTTCATAAATTACCACAGAACAGAGGTCAGCAAATACTGACCCACAGACCATAGCTGGTCCATTATTTTTTAACATGCTTATTGAGATATACTTTTCATACCTTGAAGTTTATTTCTTTAAAATGTGCAATTCAGTGAGTTTTAGTATATTTATGGAGTTGTGAATCCATTGCCATAACCTAATTTTAGAGTATTTCCATCATACCAAAAGAAATCTTGTACCTGTTAGCGGTAACCCCAATTCTTCCCTCCTTCCAGCCTCTGGTGACTATAAATTTACTTTCTGTCTGTACAAATTTCTTATTCTTGACAGTTCATATACTGTAAATGAGATCACACAATATGTGGTCTTTTGTGGTTGGCTTCTTTCACTTATCATGCTGTTTTTGAGGTTTATCTATTTTGTAGCATATATCAGTACTTCATTCCTTTTTATTTCCTCACCATCTGTTGTCATAAAGAAAATTTTATTGGAACACAGCCACACCCTTTTGTTTATACTATGTCAGGTGTGGCTACTTTTGCACAAGTTAAATAGTTACCACAGAGAACTTACAGCATGCAAAGTTAAAAATACTGTCTAGCCCTTTATAGAAAAAGTTTGCTATTCCCTACCCCAGAATATACATTTTTTAAATTAAAAGAAGTATATTTTTGAAATTTAAAAATAATATACACATATCACTTTTTCAATCAAGTGAATAGAAATGTTATAGAAAGAAACACTAGGACATATGAAATCTAAGACATATGTAGCCTTTACTCTGTAAGTTTTAAAAATTAGAACATTTATAAAGGGAAATGCCAATACTTGTTTTTTCAAAGGGCTTAGCTTGTTAGTTTTATACTTTCTCTTCTTTTCCCAGCATTTGGACTTTGTTACAGGGCAGGAATCTGGGAGGGTCTAGGAAGGGAAGGAAATGCTTTGGGGCTACCAAGGGGACTGGATTGAAAATGGACAACTAACAAGCTTTAGGATTTGCATTTCATATTTTACTCCTTCCTTTCTGTTTTAAGGCTGATGTTGCAAAAGATGTGAGAAATCTTAGACCTAGACACAGAACCTGAGCATCCAGAGAGCATCCACTTTCCCTAATTAATACAACTCCATGCTCCACCTGCACATCACCTGCACCTTCATCCAGCTGCAGAAAGTGCAAGGGGACAGTGAAGGAAAGAAATTGCTTAAAAGTGCCAAAGCACTTTTAAAAATTTCTACATGAATAACTACTTAAGCTGAAAAATTTGATAGTTTTTTTTTATCCTCACCCAAGGACATGCCCGTTGATTTTAGAGAAGGAGAGAGATAAAGGGAGAGAAACATGGATGCAAGAGAGAAATGTTGATCGGTTGCCTTTTGTATGTGACCCAAGGTGGGGGAGAAGCCCACAACCCAGGCATGTACCCTGACCAGAAATCAAACACCTGACCTTTTAGTTTATGGGTTGACATTCCATCCAAGTGAGCCACACTGGCCAGGACTGATCAATTTTTTAATCACAATCTCTCCAAGTATGAAGATATATCAAGGACATACCTTTGTAGTCATAGACCCTTTTCTCTCCTGCTCCACACACTTTACCTGTTTCATTCTAGGCCTGAGAAATAGGATATCAATATAAACCATCACTATTGATGTGTTTCCGATGACCCCACCTTGTCCTCACCACTGATATGGAGCAGCACATTCTTGGGGCACCTCCATCTCCTAGCAAAGAATGTGTTGGACTGTTTGCAACCATGTCTCACATTTTGTTGCAGTGGTTCAAGGTTCTCTAAGATGCTATAGTTCAGAATAAAATAGTTATATATCCCGATATCTTTGTTGCAAACACAGGTATTTTTTTCTTCTTTCAATATTAGAAGCAACATTTTTGATTTGGCTATTGACTATAAATTAATTTGGGGGAGTTATATACCACTTTACTTCTTGGATATAAATCTGACTATTATTAATCCTTTGCAGACTTCCCAATCAATGAGGCATCTGTCATATATCAAAACCAATGATCATGTTGTTTGTTGATCAGCAATATCACAGTGTTGTTCCCTGAATGGAAGAACTAGTTTTGTTTTTCCTTTTGTTCTTGAGAAAATTATTTTAAAAAACAAGAAAGAAGCTGATAAGTAAGGGCAGGGGAGATTTGGCCTTGATGATCATGTAGCACAGGGTTATGGTAAACAGTGTGGACTCTGGATTCATAAAGCCCTGAGCTTGAATGTGGGCTCTGAGCCGGCCATTCATCATCTACAAAATGGAGATCACAATGGGACCTACCTCACAAGTTTCGTATGTGATGATAAAGCAAGATCATATTTGGAAAGCTTTTCCTCAGGCATGATCTGCTAAATGGTAGCTAGTTTTATTATTACTGTTGCTTCTGTGTTAAAGATTAGATTTCACAGTGCTGTTTTCTTCATTCAGGCATGCCACGGATAACCCCAAAGATAGAGGATTTGCCAGATGACATAGAAGTAAACAGTGGTAAATTTAACCCGGTCTGCAAAGCGTCTGGCTGGCCACTACCTGCTAATGAAGAAATGACCCTGGTGAAGCCAGATGGGACAGTGCTTTATGTAAGACTTATTCTTAATCTGCCCTCCTGATACCACTAGAATCTTTCAGTGTGGTAAATACCATGCCTAAGGCCAGATTCCACTCAGAGCTTGCATCCTCCTTGACTAGAATGTTGCTAGCTTGACTCTAGATAGACCTGTTCCCACATCTGCAGTTCAGAAACCATGATCCACCAAATCCCATAGATCTGAATGCATGCATTCCTTGGGTTTCCCTACCCCTTCATTTTGCCCTCATTGCTGGTGCTCACCACTGGTTAAGGCACTATGAAAGCAGTTCTTCTTTGCTGGAAATGACTAAGCTAGTTTCCAATGCATTTCCCTTTTCTCTTTCCCACTAGCCCAAATTTCTCTGTTTCACAAATAATTTTCAGGACATTAGTGTATTTTCTTATCTAAAGATTTTTAAACAGTTATATGTTTCTTAAAGATGACTGAAAATCAACTTGGCAGGAAGGCAGATACAAGTGACCTGTTGGGGGCAGGTTATGTATGTATGTAGAACATGCCTTTACCAATGTCTCTGTGTCAGACGTTTCTGATTCCACACAAACAACCCATTAGGTAGTAGAAGCCAATTGATAGCTTCCAAAATCTTGTTGGTCTTTCCAAAAGTTAATGGAAGCAACTGCTACCATCTAGTCAGGGCCACCCATTCTGTATCCATCTTCTTACTTAACATTACCTGTCCCCTTTTTGTAGAAGTGCAAGCTGCCTAGTGAAGTTAAGTAACTAAGGAATTGGTCATAAGTGGTAGAACTGGTGTGTGAACTCAGGTCTGTGTGTCTGCAGTGCCCTGGCTTTTTCCTTAAGTTCATGCTTGGCAGCCCCTCAGACACTCTAGGAAGCCATTTTATCCTCTCACCCAGCCATCTCTGTGTTAGACCAGAAAGGAGAAAATGTTGCCAGAAGCAGTTTAAAAGGAATTAGACTCCTTGCTCGTAACTATTTACCCCATAATCCCAAACACACAAATACAACACAGGATCTGTGAGGGCATCAGCCCAATATAAACTTTCAGGGCTACTACAATAGCTTTGGAAATAAGCCAATGATTATACAAGCATTGCATTGAACTTCTTAATCTCTCCTAGAAAACTTCTTATTAAACAATTAGATGGGGTCAGTGTTATGAACTTTTGTGTTTACACCTCCCTGGAAGCTTTTATTTTTTTGTTTTTGACCTTTCCAGCCGAAAGACTTTAACCATACGGGTCATCTCTCAGTGGCCAGCTTCACCATCCACCGGATCCTCCCCCCTGACTCAGGAGTTTGGGTCTGCAGTGTGAACACCGTGGCTGGGATGGTGGAAAAGGCTTTCAACATTTCAGTTAAAGGTAAGCTCCATTTTTCCAGAGGAAGAGTTTGTATCCTTCATGAGCCTAGTTTATGCGCTGCTGGGTGCTACTTCTAGATAAAAATGTTATCTGACCACTAAAATGTCTTTTGGATATATTCCAAGATACTAAGCCTTTAAAATTTTTTTATGTGCATGAAAATGTAAAGGAAGGATTAAGTATATGACCTCTGGAGTCACATAGCCCCAGGTTTGATTTTTGTCCCTAATAGCTAGTAACTTGTGTGGCCCTAGGCACATGAATTTAACCTGTCTGAGCCTTTCTTTACTTGTAAATGAAGCTTAGTTATCTACCTCTTGGGGTTATTGTAGAGATTTATTAGGTATATAAAACACTTTTTACAATTTGTCTCATACAAAATGTCTTGTCATATTTATATTTCATAAAACATTTCATCATTGTTGTGACTTCCCATTCATTATTGTAGAGAGTGACTTGGAAAATTTTTGAGGATTACTCACTTAGGATGCCCAGGCTATCCTATATAACTAACATAAATGTTTTTTTACATATTCAGTATTGTATTTATCCTGCTACAAATTTGTTTTTCAAGATTCAAATTAATCTATGTGTGTGTATATAAATTTGCAGCTTGAAGGGAAGAAATAAAGTGAAGATGAATCCAAGTTAGCTTGGCTGGTATACATAGATACAACAAGGAATTTTAAATTTGGAAGTTACTTATGAATCCACTTAGACAGAGGCACCTAAAAGCTCTTGGAATATGTTCTTGGAAAGGCAGTAAGCTAACTACCTCATGAGCTTCATCTTATTTAATCTTTATAAGAAACTTATGCAATAGATATTGTTGTCCCCACTTTACCAGTCAGGAGACAGGTTCAGAAGGTTTAGTTAAATTGTTTAAGGTAGTATATCTGGTAAGTAACAAATCTTAATTGTGAATCTGGATCTCCTGACTCTAAATCCTGCATCATTTTGCTTTCTGAGTCTCTTGTATTACAGATGAGGAAGCAAGATGACCAAGGTTGATTTCTATTTGGCCCACTTTATTACTTGGTTAGGAATCTTTGGGAGAACCAAGGGGTCATTTCCATAAATGAAATTAATGTAAATACCTAGAATTTTATCTTTTTTAAAATTTCAATCACAATAGTAACATAAATAGAGCTTCGTAGATTTGAACTCTCTGCTCTGGGAATCCATGTGAATCACCTCAGAATCCTCAATATTCTTTGGATTACTGGAAAAATCCCAGATCTGTTTTATTCAGAATATTCATATTATCAAAATAATTTCTAGGAAACAACATACAGACAAGGCAAATTATATTATTTTTGAAGTTTGGGAATGTTTGTTATCCATGGAAAACAAATGATAATGATTAAAAAAAAACAAACCATGTTGCTAAGATTCAGGAGAAACTTACTTTTTATATTTTTAATGAAAGACACAGCAAATGATGTTAGCGCATAGATGCATGTCCAGCTCTAAGTCACTGATGCCTCTTCGTTGTCATATTGATTGACATTCATGAAGTGGAAATAGTCATTAGATAAATTAATCAGTGTCTTTAACCACAGTATTAAAAAAATAAATATGAGGCTTTATTACCAGAGTACAAATTCATACAATGACTTTGGGAAATCGGCAATATATACTAAAGCTAATCATACCCATACCTTATCACCTAGCAATTTTACTCCAATGTATATGCTCACAAAAAAATGTGTTCATATGTTCAAAATGGACATGTTCAAAAATATTCAGAACAGTTTTATTCATAATAGCCCCGAAATTAACCCCAATGTCCGTCAACAATAGAAGGGATAAATGCATTCACATGTATTACTTGTTAGGGCTGCTGTAACAAAATACAGCAGACTGGGGCCTTAAACAACAGAAATTGATTTCTCATGGTTCTGGAGCCTGGAAGTCCAAGATGAAGGTGTTGGTAAAGTTGGTTTCTTCTAAGACCTCTCTCTTAGGCTTGTTGTGAGTCTTCTCCTTCTATCTTCACATGGCCTTCCCTTTGAACATGTGTATATCCTAATTTAACCTTCTTATGAGGACATGAGTCCTATTGGATTAGGCACTGCTCTAATGACCTCATTTTAACTTAGCTACTTCCCTAAAGACCTTATCTCTAAATTCAGTTACATCTAAGGGACTGGGGGTTAAGACCTCAACATTTGAATTTGGAGGAGAATGCAATTCAGCCATAGCATCATACAGTAAAAAACTAAACAGAAATTTTAAAAAAATCAATTCCTGCTACATAATAATGAACAAAAGGAAGTACATGCTTTATGACTCCATTTATATAAAGTTAAAGAACAGGCAAGACTTATCTATAGTAACAGAAGTCAGGAGAGTAGCTCTCTATTGCCTGTGAAGGGATATACAGTGTTTAGTGTTTTTGGAGTGGGTGGGACTGGAAATGTTCTCTATCTCATTCTTGTTGGTGGTTATATCTGAGTGTATATAGGTAAGATCCCTTGAGCTAAATACACCTAGATTGTTGTACTTTACAATATGTATATATCTATAAGATGATTAAAAGAAAAAAATGATAAATTACTAAGAGGAAACTTTTGGGGCTATCTTTTTACCTTTATCAAATTATCTCTTTTATAAGAGACTGACATCAAGTATTATAACAAAATATTTGATGACTTAAACAGTCCGTCCTATGTGATCATACAAGGAGAGCATGGCTTCATGAATGAATTTACTCCCTTTTTTCAGAGTGCTTGCTTCAGAAACTGATCTAAGAAAATGTGCATCCAGGCTTACCTGACTTAACACTGGCATAGTCGGCCTCCAGTCAGGGTACACTGCTCGATTCAGCTTCTTACTGGACTTATTATCCTGACCTTAGGCAGCTTACTCCTCAGTCTTTATTGAGTCAGACAATAGACTTTACTAAAGGACTATTATGTTCTAGGGTTGGGAATATAGCAATACACAATACAAGGAGGGAAAAGCTCTTCCATCATGGAGCTTCAGTCCCATGGAGAGATATAAACAGTGAACAAATAAATAAGTAAAATGACTGGTTTGCTAAGATGCTAAGGGTCATGGAGAAGAAGAAAGCGGAAATGAGGGTAGAGAAATGCTGGGCAGGGCTGGTGGGATGACCAGTTCTAAATGAGGTAGTCAAACTTCCCTGAGAAGATGCTACTGAGCAAAGAGTTGACAATCATTTTTATGGATGGTGAGTTAAAACATTAAGACAGAGAGGTAAAGCAAAGTTATTGAACATTGTAATGTGCCCTGAATTCTGAAATGGTCTATACTATATAATACACATTTTTGTGGAAGAAAGAAAACGACAATTATGCATTTCTCAGAAGGGCAGGCTAATAGAGCTTCAGCTCACTGGAAATTCAGTTGGCAAACAGTTATTCAGCACCTGGTGAACAAACCTACATGGTCTTTGCCCTGATGGAGTTTAGAGTCTACTGCAGTCTTTTACAGACTCTTCATAATTATCCATTTAGGAGCCCTCTTAGAAATTTTACTCCAAAACTCTATTTCTGTCACCATAAAATGTTAACATCACAGATATACTGTATATCTGTTTATGTACTGTGGCTCTTTGGAAGGCCACAAACCATTATAATAGATAACAATTTTTTTTATTCCCTGAAAAACCAATTTTCACCTCCTTGATAGGGTGGTGTTTTCCCCACTGAGAACATATGGTCTTTGAGATGGAGAGATTACCCTGGGTTGTCCAGTGGGATCAACTCCAATCACATGAGTTCTTAAAAGCAAAGCACCTTCCTTGGCTCTAGTCAGAAAGATATGTTACAATGGAAGAAGGGTCAGAGAAATACTACTTGTTTTCTTTGAATGTGAAGGAAGAGGCATGAGTGAAGAAATGCAGGTAGTTCCTAGAAGCCAAAAGAACACAGAAACAGATTCTCCCATACAGCCTCCAGAAAGAAACATCCCCTTTAACCCCTTGATGTTATCTCAAGGAGACCCATGTCTGACTTCTGACTTTCAGAACTGTAAGATAATTTTGTGTTGTTTTCAGCCCCCTCACCACCCCCCCAAAAGAGAGAATAAATACATAGTCTAGTGGGAAGACCAATATCAAATAATCATCCTAAATCACAAAGAATAATAAATTCTCATAATTACAATGAAGCAGAAGTATAAGTTCTATAAAAGCCTAATGGAGGTTGTAGGATAACCCTTGTGAGGGTCACATTGGCGGTGAGAGCTGAATGATAGGTAACAGTTAACTAGAGAATAGTGGGAGGTGAAGCATCTCTTTCTTGTGGAACAACATCTACAAAAATATGAGGCAAACAGGAGCCTGGTGCATTGTTAGTTGGATGAATTGAAGGTTGTTCATTGGGACAGGAGGGTACTGAGTGAGGAAGAGGAGGCTGGAGGGGAGGCAGGGACTCACTTGTGAAAGGCTTGGCAGGTCAGGGTACAAATTTTGTATTTTATTCTAAATGTAATGGAAATCCATTGAAAGACCCTGAGCAGAGGAGTGCTCATATTTTAAGAAAGTGTTTTGACTGTGGACAATGGGTTGGAGAGGCAAGAGCTAAGTGGGTAGATCACTGAGCAGGTGATTACATTGAATCTGAGTGGAGAGCTCTAAGAGGGTGTTGTTGGAAATAGAAAGACACCTAACAACAATGGAAAACCCTAAATCTAAGAACTAATCCAATTGCTGAAATTTTGTTTAGTTCTCCCAAAGCCCCTGAATGCCCCAAATGTGATTCAAACTGGACATAACTTTGCTGTCATCAACATCAGCTCTGAGCCTTACTTTGGGGATGGACCAATCAAATCAAAGAAGCTTCTCTACAAACCTGTCAATCATTATGAGGCATGGCGGCACATTCAAGGTAAGGTTTGGACAGAAAAGGCTGTAGCTGGGGATGTGGCAGCAGGAAAGGAATTTTTCGCCCCAAATACAGAAATCCTTCTCTTTGCCTCAATTTTCTACCTTGTGCTGGTGGCTGTAGCAGAGGATTTCATTTCAAAGTATTAAAGATAGAGTGTGATAGGACCTCTGAGTTCTGAGGCCAGTTTCTGAAGATGAGGGTGTGCTATGGAACACAGAACAGACTGCATCAGGAGTTACTATCTACAAGGGTCTGGCACAAATCACACCCCTATTTTTATTACAAAATCATCAGCATGTAATTCTATAACATAACATAACATAACATAACATAACAATCACACTCAAGCACATCATATGAAATTTTAGGTAAAATGTTCAAATTAAAATTATAAATTATTATACCCATATTATTACCCTACTAACCACACTCAAGAAGGCATTACTTGTATACAAATGAAGGCCCGACCCTGTATACCAATTGTTCTTTTCCAGGATTCTCTGGCTCTCTGGTCCCATTTTCAGTTACCATACCTTGGTTGGTCATGGTTAAAGATATGTGTTTGTGCCATAAATATGATAACAGGAAATTCCAGGGGCTACTGGAAAGACAAACAGACCCAATCTGCTCAAATTTGAGGGGTAATTGTTGCTGCTGTATTGAGTTATTTATTCTTTTGCACATTTCACTCGCCCTGTCCTGCAAGCTCCTAACCCAGAGATTTTGAAAGGAACATGGGCCTAAAAAGTTTAGTTTGTAGCAGACTGGATTGGATTGGGTGGGGGGGGGCGGTCGCGGGTGTGTGCCGAGTGCATGCTCCTGCCCCTACTTCCTGAAAGAAAAAAATAGTTCCACAAAATGTGATAAAATGTCGAAGTTTCATGAAAAGTTTAATACATTTGTCAAATTTATTTTCAAACCCAAATTAGAGTTCTGTTTGTTGCATGATGATGTAAAATCACCATTTTGAAAAAAGAAAACTGAGCATTATCTCAACAGTGCTGCTTGCATTGTGCCGTCTGTAGCAAGACCTGTGATGTCATGTTTGTAGGCAGCTCACATCCCTCCGCCAGTGCTTTACTGTCACTATGCCTGTGAGCTTCTGCAAAAGGCCCTCTGCCCACTGCGTATAGATACTTAAGGGAGTTACAGAAAAAGAAAAGAAAAGGAGGATTTGGGGCTTAGTAACACTTGCTGATCTGGGTATGTTGAATAGAGTCACAGTATTATTACTGAGCTCTTCACACGCTATTGTAGATTCAGCTGAAACTAAAAACCCCAGCAACATAAGGCCGTGGGGTTGCTGCTTCCAACATCGATGCCTAAGTCTTATTAAAAAGCAGCTTTTAAATAAATATGTTGGTAATAATTCATAGCCTCTTTTTACAAGTAGACATCCACAAAATGGTCTTTTAGGGACTCTGAAACACAGCCCACTTTTCTCCTAGTCACCAGGAATTTACCATACGGTGAGGCAAAAATCTACCTTTGCAGGATCCATGGAGAAAGAGGCTGGCTGAAGCCCATAGCTAAGGAGAAAAGCAGCACGTACCGTTTGTTAACGGGCTCTATTTTCAAGCACTGCAGGTCCCTTCCCTTGTAGCGATAGAACCAGTACAAATCCGTGATTCTTTCGTTGTAAGCCAACCCTCAGAGCTTTCTCCTCTCGATAGCTTGCTTGCAATCACTGTATGTACTTGAAAACAGTAGAAATTAAATTATTTTATGTTGTTCTAAATGGAGATTCCCCCCTAAATCAGATTGGTATTCCATAGAGTTGAATGCTTGTGTGATTTATTCTACAAATGAAAAGACTAGAGCAGACATGACAATCAGCACAGGAATAGTCAATGTACACAGCGTAACCTGTCCTTTAATTTCCTTTAAGCAGCCTTATTTTCCTTAAATTAGGAATGGTGAGTCCCTGACAATGGAATTGCCTCCCTGTTTCACAAAGACATTGTATTTTTAAAAACCTAACATTAGTTCACATCACAATAATGACATTCCAGTTTAGAGAATTTGCAAAAGATTGCCAACCTAAGTTTCCTGGACTTTCCCTCTTCTCAGTGACAAATGAGATTGTTACACTCAACTATTTGGAACCTCGAACAGAATATGAGCTCTGCGTGCAGCTGGTCCGGCGCGGAGAGGGTGGAGAAGGGCATCCTGGACCCGTGAGACGGTTCACAACAGCTTCTATCGGTCAGTTGAAGCAAACAGCATTTATTCATGAGCTGGGTGGGAGGGGGAGGAAGGGGAAAGAGGAAGGAAGACCAGGAAGGGTGGTGGTGGGTGAGTGGGTGGGTGGGGATGGAGGTGGAAGGAGTTTGCTTTTGAATGGGTGGGAAAGTGACAGGAAGGGTAGCAAATTGGAGCCAAACTGATCCTTTATTTGGGCTGCGCTCTGGTCTGTCCCCCTGGGGGAGGGGGTCTGGGGCAGTCCAGGAGGACAGAGAAGGAAGCAGATGAGCCTTCAGGAAGGCAGGGACCTCCCTTAGGAGTTGGGATTTACTTAGTAGCAACTCTGCTGAGCCTTGGCTGCTAAGTTTTACCAACAGTTTCCTGTTTCCATCTTAAGGGCCCAGGCCAGGTTCTTACCACATACATGCTTCAGAAATCCCAGTTTATTTGTTTTTAAAAATAATTTTTAATTTTTCAAAGAAATTTATGCACATAGTTAAAACATCAAATAAAATGAAAGGCTTTTATCTAAATGACAGCAGCCCCCTGCTCCTCCCCTCCACCTCCTAGTCCTGCTTCCTATAGGGAGCCACTTTTATCTCCTTAAGCTATTTCTTATTGTATATACCTCCATGCTTCTAAATAGCTGGTTCTCAAACATCTGTGTTCATCAGAATCACCTGGAGAGTTTGTTCAAACACTTCTGAGCCCCACCCCACAGCTTTGGTTCCATAGGCTTGGGATAGGGAGTAGAGCTCAAAAATAAGCATTTCTGAAAAGTTTGCAAATGATGGTGGTCCTGGGTCCACACAATCTAAGTAATTCATGGAGCCATATTTCTTGGCTAATCAATGTTAGTCACTATCTAGTGGTCTTCTGTGGTGTTCACTGAAGAGCCCTTAAATTTGTGAAGTTTCCTTGGTGCTAACTGGGGCTCCAGCAATCTGCTACCTAGATGTTCTCTGAGACATGGGAATGATCTCTTCAAGTTCTCTCTTCCAGTGTTTTCTGTGTACAATCATCTGTTACTATCCTGGTCAGTGCTTTGTGGTTTCAAGTTCACATATATTCAATTTATATTACTTTAAAGGGTAAGAATTAGCATCTTCCTTATTTTATAGATTGAAAATTTATAGAATAGAAAATCTATAGAGTCTCAGAATGATTAATAACTTGCCCACGGTGATGTATCTGATGCATCACCACACCAGATACTCAGATTTAATATTTTTTGTTTCTCCAATTATTGTTTTTACCTGGGAGTCCAAAGGCACCGTTTCTTTATGCCTGATAAAGAAATTCTATACTTGACCAATGCTCCTAGTTTTTAGTCCATTTACGGCAGAACCCGCTTGCAGGTTCTCCCTAGTCTGAGAGCAGCCGGAGCTGGAGTGTCAGTCTCCCGCTGGATGGAAACAGACCCTTCCTCTCAGTTCCAACCAAGAGTTGGAGCAGTGTTTCTCAACCTTTTTGTTTATATTTTTAAAGTATCACTCCCCCCTCCCAGGAGATTTTAGATACTTTTATCCTTAGGAGAAATGGCTATTTTCTCCCAGTTTCTCTCCTGCTATGAATTTTAATACTGCAAATCTGTTTATAGTATATTGTGGTCCCTCATAAACCATCGTAATATCTAAAAATTTCTCACACCCTAAGAACCAATTTTTGCTACCTTATGGGCAATAATGTCCCCACTGAGAATGCGTGGGTTAGAGGATTCTATTCTATGTTTTTCTTTCTTTTTTTTTGTTAATACCTGAGGATATGCTTATTGATTAGAGAGAGAGAGAGATGTGAGAAACATCTATCAGTTGCCTTTTATATACCCCCCAACTGGGGATTGAACCCACAACCTGGGTATGTGCCCTGACTGGTCATTGAATCCACAATCTTTTGGTGTATGGGATGATGCTCCAACCAACTGAGTCACCCAGCCAGAGCTCTAGTCTATGTTTTCAAAGTGCTTTATATCCGGAATTTAAAAATCAATTTACTATAATTAACTGAAAACACACAAATTCCTCTTCTGTCCACTGACACAAGATATTTTAGGAAGGAAGGGAGGAAGAGAGAGAGAGAGAGGGAGGTCATGATAATAGAACATCTAACACATTCTAAACATATTTTCACATCCATTACCTCATTTATTTCTCCTCATGGAAGATGGGTATTTTCATTTTGTGTTACACGTGAACCTGGAGAAATTGTGAATTTTCCTAAGGTCACAGGGCTGAAGTGGCATGCTCTCCGATTTCAATGCCCACATTGTTTCCATTCAGCTGGGACTGGCCCTGCTGCCACCGCTGTTGTCATGTCTGAAATGCTCCCTGTTTAGGGGAAGTAACCTCAAAATTGCTTTAAAAATGTATTGCTCAAAATGGTAACACAAACACTCACCTACAAACCCATAAACTTGCCAAATCCACCGTTTTACTTTTTATCAGTTTCCTTCCTATCTTTCACCAATTGTAGACATTACTTTTACAAAGCTGCAATGAAAGTTTTTTTTCTCATGTATTATAAATATTTTTGGGGGGTTTTCATACTTTTCCCAATTATCTATTTTAATCCATTAGATAGCTATTTCATAATTTATTAAAGCACTTTCCTATTTTGAGCAGTTAGGTTTCTTCCAATATTTTGCCATTATAAATAATGTTATAATGAACACCTTCATGCTCATAGATTTTCTCTTCCTTTGGATTATTTCTTTAGGGTAAATCATTAGTAGTCAGATTATAGGGCCAATTATGCATAATTTCTGGGGCTCTTGAAAACTATTCCCAAATTATCCTCCAAAGGGGTTGTATTCCTGTATTACAGTTATCCAAACTACATACTAGAATCATTTTCTAGGTTTACCAAGAAAAAGGTTTACTATTTTGGTAGCCAGTACTGAGTGGCTGCTAGCTTCAATAGTTTGTGAAATAGCATATCACCCTAGGAGCCAAGGTTGTTCTGTGGAGCTGCACTTGGGGCTGCTTGTTACCTTCATTCACCCTGTATACCAATAACGATCTTCCTGGTTTCCCCCAGGTCTCCCTCCTCCGAGAGGTCTCAGTCTTCTACCCAAAAGTCAGACCACTCTAAATTTGACCTGGCAACCAATATTCCCAAGCTCAGAAGATGACTTTTATGTTGAAGTTGAGAGGAGATCCGTGCAAATGAAAAGTGATCAGCAGAATGTTAAAGTGCCAGGCAACTTGACATCAGTGCTACTTAACAATTTACACCCCAGGGAGCAGTATGTAGTTCGAGCCAGAGTCAACACCAAGGCCCAGGGGGAATGGAGTGAAGACCTCACCGCTTGGACGCTTAGCGACAGTAAGTGACTCTTGCTAGTCTCTCCTGAATGACTTTTGACTACTATTGTTTGGACTTAGCTACCATCACTTCCAGGCTGTTTCTTAGAAATCATGAAAGGTGTTTACTTGTGAACGGAGGCTAATCAGTGCCCACAACATATAAGAAAGCTCTGTGTAAATGGGTTCACAATAATTCCAGCAGGACTGTCCTAAATTTACCTTTCTTTGGTGTGGAGTGATTTATTCAATAAATTAATAACAAGAATAAGGTTATGTAAGGCTCATTTAATATGTTATATGACAGTTTTCAGGATTATCATGTATCTATATGTACACAGATGTTGATTAATTATAGATGGGTCTTAATCTTATTTTCAAGCAAATAACATTGCTTGAAAAATAATCTTAGACAATTTTTGAAGCTACAGTATATATTTGAGAGTAATATCATGACCTTGCTTTTAAAATACTCTGCAAATTAGGCTTTTCTTAATTTCAGATTGGTCATTTAAAATGATTCAATACTTGGAACTTCTTGGGTTTCTTTGTAGTAATTAATGGCGGGGTTTTTGTTGTCATTAAACAGAGTTCTATTTTAACTCACAGTTTTAGAGCTGTGTCCGTGCACGACAAGACCTTGAAAAGGTTAGCCATGTCCTGGCCACACTAGCAACCACTTACATCAATCAGGACATGTGTGGTACCTTGCCCACCTCCAAGTCTGTGGCTCTCCTCTGCAGCTGGGTCTCCACTTCTGCAGGAACGGGTTTGGCACCCAGCTCAGTGTTTCTCCAGCCACTCTCTTCATGCATCGGTGATGTTTTGTCAGTGTTTAGGGATTCTTCATCATTTTTTTATCATCATTTTTTAAATACTGTGAAATTTGAGAGTTACAGAGCAGTGCAGAGAATAATACAACAAATACATTCCTACAACTCAGAATTAACAACTGCTAATATTTTGTTATATTTTCTTTCAGCTTTTTTGTTGATTGTGGAAATAATAACACAAGATGGATATACCAAAATCCCCTTTGACCACCATTCCTACTGTAATTCTATTCTCTCCCCAGAGACAACCAAAATTATGAGTTTGTTAAGTATTTTTCCATTCAACATTGTATCATTTTAACACACTGTACTCATATATAAGTGTAAATATGCATACATATTATTCTTTATCTTGCTTTTTTGAATAAACATTATTTTTATCTATGTTAATTTGCTTAGATCTGGCATACACTTCTTTAACTTTTGCATAATAGTTTATGTTATATCATCTTTTTTTATCCCTTTCTTTTTAGCTAGACATTTAGATTTTCTGTTTTTTGTTTTTTTTTTACTATCACAAACAAAAATTCAGTGACAATCCTTATACATGTCCCCTTGTGTAGAGGCATGACAGCTTTTCTAGGGAGCGTGTATGGAAGAGGACCTATTGGCTATATCCCTCTAAAGTGTCCGTTCAGTGTGTGCTGTGTTCCAGGAGTGTGTGAGCACGCCCTTTTCACTATATCCATTTCTATTCTTTAACTATCTTGATATTGCTTGATATTGTCAGACCTTTGTACTTTTGTCAACCTCAAAAGTAAAAAAACTTTGCCTTACTGTTAATTTCAATGTTCACTTATTTAATAATTAACAAGGGTAAGCATCTCTTCTTCAGTATTTTAGGAGCTTTATTGAGGTTATTTAGATTTCCTCTTGTTTGATATATAGGGTCTGGCACAAATAGCATCCCTTTCTATTACAAAATCATAAGCATGTAATTCCATGACATAACAATGCCACACTCAAGCACAGCATATGGCATTTTAGGTGAAATGTTCAAATTAAAACTATAATTATTACACCCATATTATTACTCTACCAACCACACTCAAGCAGGCATTACATTCTCCTGGACCCTGTATTTGCTGATACACTTTGACCTTTGGCTTGCTTGTCTTCTTTTATTGATTTGTTGAAATTCTTTATATAATTTGGGTAGTAATCTTGTTATGCATATTGCAAATATATTTTCCTCATCTCTTTATTTTCACCTGGTTTGTGCTGTTTTTTTTTTAATCTTATGCACAGTTTACATGTAATCAGACCTGTCATATCTGCCTTTGCAGTTTGTACTTTTGGTGTTTTGAAATTATTCCCTGCCCCAAGAACATAAATATATTCTCTATATTTTTCTAGTAGTGGTAGTCTTTTGACTTTTGCATGTATAGGTATTTACGATATAGGCATGTTACTTCAGTGTATAGTGTAAGGATTTTAACCTTTTTAAATCTCAGTCTTATTTATTCACATAGAGCAAGCCAATGGCCCCAAATGTCATATATTGAATAGTCTATCTTGAGACTTGCGATACTTTCTGTATCTTATGACACGTTCTCATATTGCTTTTGCATGAATTTTTAAGCACTCTGTTTTCCTCCACTGACCTGTGTGTTACTGTACAATTTCCAACCTGTTTAAATTACTTTAGATTTATTAAATATTTTGATTATTGTAGGGTGAATCATTATTTTCTTTTTCAAAGTTGTCTTAGATGTACATTTACTATTCTTTATAAATTTTGCACTCACGAGAATTATATACTATCAAATCATACCATAATTATCATAGTTATAGAATTAAATAAAAACTAGCTTGTAATCACAAGGATTTGCCTTGCATGAAATTTGATGGGGGCGGGGGTTACACTGGTGGTGGTGGTAGAAATGCTGAGATTGTTGAGGTATGATCCAGTCCCTACAGGGTCAGGAAATTAGGGCAAGGCAGATGTCAATGAGAACATTCCGGTCTGAACTGACATATTTGTTAATATGCTATGTTGTTCAGAAGTCAAAGTAATGCTTCTAGTTTAAAGTTTACCTTGGTGCCCAGCCCAGTAGTTCTATGTGGACCAAGTGTAAGGAGTGAAATGAATTAGGTTTGGCACATGGCAGCAAACCTGTGTAAAGTAATAAAGGTGTGTAATGTGTCCCTGCATCTGCATATGGCTCATTTGACACTTACAGTGACTTTATGAGGAAATTAGAATAAAAATCATCACGTTTAACAGATAGGAAACCTGAGACTCAGAGGAGGGTAAGTAACTTGACCAAAGTTATATATCTAGTAACTCATGGGGTTAGAATTCTGACTAACATTTCAGTTCTCCGTTTTATTTACTTTTGCTGAATGATGCTACTCATTTGTCTCTTCGGGTGGGCAACCAACTGCTTCAAAGCAACTTTGGTTATTGGAGAATTTTCTTCCACAAATGTTCTGAATTGTTTACAATCTAAATATCATTTCCTGAAGTGTTTTATTTTATATTATTCCTATTTTTCAATTACAGTTGACCTTAAATATTATTTCATATTAGGTTCGGGTGTATTGAATAGCAGTTAGACGTTTATATAATTTATGAAGTGATTCCCCGTATAAGTCTAGTACCTACCTGACACTACATAGTTATATACATATTATTGACTATATTTTCAATTTGTACTTTGCATCCTTGCGACTATTCTGTAACTACTGATTTGTATTTCTTAGTCCCTTCGCTTTTTTCACCCAGCTCCCCAAACTCCCCCCACATCTGGCAACCATCAATTTATTCTCTGTATCTATGATTCTGTTTTGTTTGTTCATTTATTTTGTTATTTAGATTCCACATATAAGTGAAATCAAATGGTATTTGTCCTAAAGTATTTTAGAATCTACTTTAGAGTCATCTGGGGAATCTGATGAAATGTATTGAGCTCAGACTCAGTGAATCTAAATGAGTCCATTAAGCGAGACCAACACTACTATCAGGCATCAAATGGATAAACTGGTACATGCAAATTTATGATTTTTAAAAAGATTTTATTTATTTATTTTTAAAGAGGTGAAAGGAAGGAGAGGGGGAAAGAAACATCAATGTGTGGTTGCCTCTTGTTAGCCCCCTGCTGGGGACCTGGCCAACAACCCAGGCATGTGCCCCGACTGGGAATCAAACCAGATACTCTTTGGTTCTCAGGCTGGCACTCAATTCACTGAACTGTAGCAGCCAGGGCAAATTTATGATTTTCAACTGGCACCAAAATTATATTCATTATTCTTCTGGCCAGTGTGTGTCAGGCACTGCTTCTTTTGACAACAGCTTTAGAATACCACTGGTTTATGAAATTGAATTTTTTTGATATGAAATGTTAATATTCCTAATACTCTGTAATCCCTTGTGGGAAGAAAGGTTATTTTGCAAAAATCTTGGTGCTGGATGCAAAGGAACTTAAGACATATTGCTAATTAATTAATTGTGATTTCGGATGTTACCATCTGTTAGACATGAAAAATAACAATCAGATTTGGTAGCTCAGAATCTACTACCTGATTCTCACAGATTGCCGTGGTTACCATAAGGAGTTTGATATGGAAAGAGGAACTTTAGAATGAAGAAAAATCTCTGAGGATAAAAAATACAAAGAATATGCATCAAGACATTTCTTGAAGGTTCTAATTTGCTTATAAGCTGTAACTTTTACATGAAGTAAAATGGCCTGAGTGTATTACTTGCTTACTGGGACCAGTACAGGTCCCTTACATTGTGAAGTCTCAGTTTTCTCACCCCTAAATTTGGGATAATTAAAACCTCAGCCTTGGTTACCTACCTGCCTGTGTGATTATGAGCCTCAAGGGAGAGCCTGCATACGGAAGCACCTTGTAAGCAGCGTCACAAATGGAAGGTACCTTGGAGTCATTCTTTCCTTGAGTCAAAGAGTTGTAGGCTTTATAGACTTCCAAAGTTTTCTCTGGCCTGTGCGCTTTGAAAGAGTTAGAGCAGGGGTGCAGGAATGATTCTG
Source organism: Anoura caudifer (assembly GCA_004027475.1). NCBI lineage: Eukaryota > Metazoa > Chordata > Mammalia > Chiroptera > Phyllostomidae > Anoura > Anoura caudifer. Next base: position 23,929 of record PVKU01005494.1, read on the forward strand.
TGCATGTCAGCTTCCTATCTGGAAAACCTCAAGCTATCTCTCCCTCATCCTACCTAGGACCCTATTGACATATCCTCTCTCTTTTTCCCAAATCCTTATAGCAGTTTGTTTACAAAATGCTTAACACTGACTTTCTACTGCTCCATAAATGCATTACGGGCAAGAATAGGTCATATGGGACAGTGGCTACACTTGGGCATCAAATTGCCAGGAATTGAATCTTATTCCTTCTAACTGATAGCTGTTTGACCTTGGCCAAGTCACATAACCTCTGGGCCTCAATACTTATGATAAGAATCTTGTGAAGATAAAATGAGTTACTATGTGGAAGGGCCTACATAAATGCCAGCTCTTTTAATCTTTCTATTCTCCCTTGAATCAAAAATAGTATAATATAGGTTTCTGGAATAACAGAAATTTTGAGGCCTTAATTTAGTGTAAGGATGACAGATATGTTTTACATGTGTTGTTATTTTCCCATCTCATGTTCTACCATCAATTCTGCATGCAATCCACTAGCAATTGTTTGGAATTACCATCTGAGAAAACACCTCTTAGTCATTCTCAGTTTGTGAGTTGACATTAACTATCTCTCAAAAGCATAATAATCCAAGAGATGGTGGTATATCTTAAGTGAAATATTGTTATGCTTTTTTTTAAATTTCTAGTTCTCCCTCCTCAACCTGAAAACATCAAGATTTCCAACATCACAGACTCTTCAGCCATGATTTCTTGGACCATCTTGGACGGCTATTCTATTTCTTCTATTATTATTCGTTACAAGGTTCAGGGCAAGGATGAAGACCAGCACATTGATGTGAAGATCAAAAATGTCACTATCACTCGGTATCAGCTCAAGGGCCTAGAGCCCCAAACCGCTTACCAGGTGGACATTTTTGCTGAGAACAACATAGGGTCAAGCAACCCAACCTTTTCTCATGAACTGACCACTCTCTCCAAGTCCCAAGGTTGGTAGAGCAGACAGGATCTGGAGTTATTTCTGGAGACTTCCAAGAAGGCCACACCATGTTAAGATATTTACCCCATATTTGTGTCATAGGACACAATTCATTTGTCCTAATAGGCTTCACTATTTCAGATAGGTCCTGAAAATGAAAATGCCCCTGGGAAGGACACCCTGTTGCTCCTTTGTTTATTGTTAAACCTTAGGCTGAATTAGCCTATCAGCATCCCCCATCCAGTGGTTGAAGCTCTGAGGAATATGAATTTGATCCTGGGGAGAAAGAAGAAGGTTCAACCTGCTTAGTGTAGACACACCTGTGCGGTGACTCAGTAGGAAGCTGCAAGAACCAACTCCATTCTTTCTCAAAATGACCTCCTCTTTTAGCTTGGGTGACACTATGCTATTCTGAGTTTTCTCCTACTTTTTTGGATCCAGGTTATTACGTCTATACATCTGCAACTAACCCCTATCCCAGAGAGAGTAAGCTCTTTTAGATAGAGATCCCTCATTGTGCCAAGCATACTCTGTCCAGGGTTTGTGATTGATAAAGCCTGTTGAATGTAATTGAATGGACAAAGGTGGATAGCTGGAGGTAGGGCAGATGCTGCAGCATGGGGAACACCTTTCCATTTATATTTATCTGAAATGGCCCCTCCCAGTCCTCTGCATTTGCGACATATGTGAGAAAATCGAGATAGAAGGAATGATGATTTCTGAAAATTTATTATTTGGACTAGAGTTTATTTTACAGAAAATCTTGTAGCACTAATAACTTCTTAATTCTCTTCAGGGTTACCTAGGGCTTAAGGAATAAAATCAAATAAGCTGTGTTTTCAGTGCTGATTCTTTGGAACATTTTTGAAAGTTCCAAGGAATGATGAGTCTACAAACTTTAGAAAATCATAGTTCTTGAGATCACATCCTTAAAAATTACATCATTTTTATAGTTGTTTGTGTTTTGGTAAAATGCATACAAGCTATACCAAAATACAAACAGAAAAGTTAAACAAGGCATAACAAAACAGCCCCTCACCATTCCATTCCAGATATTTCTTTATGCAAACATGCATAGAGACAGAAGGAAAGATATATGATCACAAAACGATCCCTGTAAGAAGATGGGGTCATTCTCTCCATGCTGTTTTTCATACAAATACACTGAATTGAATTTTATTCAAATTTAAATAAGGGACAGAAGTGGAAGGATTAGACCTTAATCTTTAGTAGTTTATTTTGACTTGAACCCTAAGTCTTTCTCTTCCCTCCCTCCCTCCTTTCCTCCTTCTTCCTTCTTTCCTTTCCCTCCCATTGTTCTCCTCAGAGTTTCTCCATCAACTTTTTAAAACAAGAAAAAAAACAAAACAAAACAAAACATCTTATTGTAGACTCTAAGCTCTCAGCATCATGAAGCTTTTCTAAGTAGGGAAACTGCAGGGAGGTTTAGTCACTTTCCCAAAGTTGTGCATCTAGTGAGCTATTCCCACTGTTACTTGATAATGTGCATCTGCTTGGGCTTCAGCTTGGAAGTAAAAGTTGAAAAATGACAACTAATGAGTAGCATGTTGCCATTTGAAAAGCACTTTTGCCCTTTTTTTTTTTCTGAGGATCTTAACCCCATGAGTCAGACTCATCTTCACTGAGTTTCAGAAAATAAATGAGTAGTCCTAGGTCACGTGGCCGTTAAGTGGCAGGGCAAGGGCTGCCATCACATTCTCATTCCACTGCGACCTCTCCCGCAGGGGGTCCTGGCTTCTCTCTCTGTCTACACTAACCCTGCTGCTTCCCCTGTGTTCCCCTGCACAGTATCAGCAGAGCTCGGAGGCAGGAAGATGCTGCTCATAGCCATCCTCGGCTCAGCGGGAATGACCTGCCTGACGGTGCTGTTTGCCTTTCTGATCATGTTGCAGTTGAAGAGGGCGAATATTCAAAGGAGAATGGCCCAAGCCTTCCAAAATGTGGTAGTGTCTCCTTTTCCTCCTAGCTAATAAGTGCAAGTCCATGCCCATGCAGACCTTCACTTTAAAGATGTGCACCAGACAATTCACTTGTAAAGTAAATATTTCCCTTAGGCAGGTCTCATCTTCTCTTTGGCTTCCACTATTAAATGGGTGATAATAACATGACTGAGATTTCCTGTCCAAAATGGAACCTTTTCAGAGTGAAAAGGTTGCTCTTAATAATTATGCAGGATACCACACCTAGAATATGACTGTTGCGCTGCCAAAATGACATGTAGGATCATCCTAGTGGTAAGTCACCAGAGAGAGTAATCTTCCGATATGAAGAACTCAACATTTTTGGTAAGGAATGACATGAGGGTAATCAGACCTCAGTGTGATAGGTAATGGTGTGTTTCACTAGACAAGTTTCCCCACGTTTTCTATTTCCCGTTCCCATTTCTTCTATCTCCATCAGTTTTACCACTCCTCATATGTGTATGAGTTATGTATACATGTATGTATTTCCCATTCCTGCATACCCCTTGGTGTGCAGTCACAGTTCATAGCACTTGGCATGGCCTCTTCCTTTCATCTAGGAATTTTGACGAGTAACAAAGGTCTACAAATCATACTTTGCCAAAAGGCATCCCATTAGAGTTCTTTGGTATTCTATGGCTGGAACATGACTCTAGTCTATGGTTTGAGACTCTGTGAAATTAATTTGTACCCAAGTTTGTCAGTTCTGTGTATAAACCATTGAGTACAATTACATGTCCCAAATGAGGTATATCTTGATGTGCATGCGTCCCTAAGATTCTGCTTAGTGGGGAGCAGGGGAGCTTTGTTATCTGACTTTGTGCCAGAGCTGACTCAACGAAGGCTTGTGTCCGAAGGGGAAGGGCCAGCAAGGGGGTCGGCAGTGCTGGCGCTCATCACAATGCAGTCAGCAGCTATTGAAACTCGCAGCAAAGGAGACGCTGTGCTGGGTTTGCTCTAAGCATCAGCCATCCCGGGGCTAGAGACTGCCCCTGAGCGGGCCTGAGAGATTCTGAGCTTTAAGACAAGTGGGAGGGGGTGAGTGAGAGCCAAGAAAGGACCAAGGGAAAGCTCTCCCTGAGACCCATCCTGTGACTGCCCAGAGAGAACCTTCGAGTTCTTCTCAAATTGGGACTGAACACTTGCTCGTCCCACAGTGGAGTAGAAACTCGGGCATGACTCTCTCAGGGTACATCATCCCTGATCCCCCCACACTCTGTAGACATTGTTAATAAGGTTTGGTGTGCTCCCTACTGGGGCCTGGAGCTGTGCCTGTGCATCTCTGTGGACAGCCAGCTCATCAGAATGGGTGTGCTGGACGACATCTATTTCCCCCCTCCATTGTAGAATTAGACATATTTCTCTCTTCACCTGGTATGGATACAACCAGGAGGTACTAAGTTCCTTAGAATGATTAAAAAGTCCTGACACGGAAAACATCTTTTTGTAGAGGGAAGAACCAGCTGTGCAGTTCAACTCAGGAACTCTGGCCCTGAACAGGAAGGCCAAGAACAACCCAGATCCTACAATCTATCCAGTGCTGGACTGGAATGACATCAAGTTTCAAGATGTCATTGGGGAGGGTAATTTTGGCCAGGTTCTCAAGGCGCGTATCAAGAAGGATGGGCTACGAATGGACGCTGCCATCAAAAGGATGAAAGGTCAGTGTGTGGCCAAATCGAGTCAGCACTTCAGCAGGGTGGGGAGAAAACTTGACTTCCTGCTGAATCTTTCCTCTGTGTTCTTGCACTCTTTAAGCAAAACATTGGCACGAGGTCAGATACTGACCTTACGTGCAACTGAAGGCGATATTTCCTTTGAGGTCAGCCTGTGATAGGATCGGGTTGTAAACATGAAGGCATGAGCTATTTCAGCCCCAGCGTCTTGATTTCTTGGGATGTGAGAACACAGATTCTCAGCCATACACTGCTAACTTACTGCAGTGGTTCTCAAAATTCAGCAGGCGCCAGAATCACCCGGAAGACTTGTTCAAAAACAGACTCTTGGGCCCCACCCCACAGTTTCTGATTCAGTAAGTCTGATGCCAGGCCAGAGAATCTGCATTTGGAATTAGTTCCCAAGTGCTACTGATGCTGAGGGTATGGAGACCACACTTTTCAAACCACTGTCTTCATGGATTATCTGAATCAACATCGCTGGACACAGTGTGAGAAATGCATCTCCTTGGGCTTCTCCCATGCCCGGTACTACTGCCTGTGAGTTCTGGGGTGGTCCATGAGCATCCGTGTTCTTAAGTTTTCTCAGTACAAGTACTAAGTACTCAGTACTCAGTACTAGTACTAAATGTACTCTTCTGTACACTTAGGCCTGAAAACCACTGATCTGAGATCGCAAGAACTAAATCTTTTTCAATTGTATTCCTCTTAAGACTGCTTGGTGCTTGTCCATTTAACAAGATTGGATAACAAACTTCTTCTAAGAAAGCAAACTGACTAGTTCCTTGGCAATACTACAGTCTCCTATGTGAAATGACAGTTTACGGAAGACTTGGTTGTGAAGCTGCACTCTCACGGCATCAGGCAGGGGCAGGGGTTTCAGAGCCAGGAATGTGACTATTGGGCTGCCCCATAACGAGGCTCTCTAAGGTCACCTACTGGTTTTCCTTCTTTTTGATGGCAGTACTGAGCCTCAGATGAGAATTAACCCTAAATCTTATTCAATCACTGCTGCTCCCTGCATTGTTAGAAAACACCGTGTTAGAGAACAAACAAAAAATAAGCAAAATATTAGCTATGCTTAGAGATAGTAATGTTTTAGTGGGGCTTCACACACACCCCTTGCTTAGCAGGCAGAAATCGCTTTTTTGTTTTTGCTACCTTAGTTGCAAGGAGTTTGGGGGAGCGGTAAAGACAGTGAAAGGAGAGAGGGTATAGAACCTGGTAAAATCAGTTTGTACTGGGGTCTGACCAAGCCTGACTGACTGCATCACACCCATGAGAAGGTAAAACCGCCTAACAGCACCAGGACATAAAATTTCTGCAGGAGGAGTGATACATCCAAATGAGGGCAGTTCCTCAAGTAAGGGGCAACCTCATTATAAAGAATGTCACTTTTGAAATGCTCACAGGCATTGACCTCGGGCCGCTGTTGTATGAAGAAGATTGCCTGCTAGTTAGTCTTACAGGTACCCTTAGCCAGCATGAACCAGGCCCATCATTTTTATGCACATGGACACGAGCATCCCTCTGTTATTTTCCGAAAAACAACAATAGCACACTGTTACCGACTCAAAGCTGGTCAGGTTGTCCATCAGTCCAAGAGCTTTCCCTCCGGCCTGGTTGGTGCCTGACGATTCTCCCTCCCATCAAAGTGCCAGTGGAGAGACCGGACGCAAAGAAACGAATGCAAGTCAGTTTCCTGACTACCAAGCAACTTCTATAAAAATGTCACTGGGAGTTGACATTTTTACAGAAGTGGGAGTTTTTTCACAAGAGTGGTTTGCGAAAAAGCAAGCAAGTTAAAATCATCAAGCGAAGTGAGGTGTGTATGTGTGTGATTGGTGAGGCTTACGTACGATTTGGTCCTAGTCCTCAGCGTGTTTGTCTTGGGATGGTGGATTGAGCTGGCAGAGCTAGGGTCAAAGAGTGGAGCCATCACTACCAGTGACTTCCCTGGGTATGTGAGAGCTTCAACAAGAGAATTTCAGAGCAATGGTTCTTACCCAGGGGTGTTTTTCCCCCTGGTGAGGGGCATTTGTATGGGTACATTTTTTGGTTGGGCTGTTGGTGTCTAGTGTTTCGAAGCTAGACATGCTGCTAAACATCCTACTATTCCCAGGACAGCCCCCGATAACACAGAAGTACTAGCCCAAAGTGTCAATAGGGACAATATGCTTTCTTAGTGTAGAAATCTCTGATTTCTATGCAGTTTTCCAGATCTATTGGTAGCTGAGTGTGCTTGACAGTCCCAGGGAGGAGGAAGAGTTGGTTGTTTCTGAAGAAGAATGATAGACAGGGATCATAACTCTTGACTTCCTTCCCAGAATATGCCTCCAAAGATGACCACAGGGACTTTGCAGGAGAACTGGAGGTTCTCTGCAAACTTGGACACCACCCAAACATCATCAATCTCTTGGGAGCATGTGAACATCGTGGTAAGATGCTCTTTTCCTATCTTTCCTGACAGACATTTTTTATTTGAAACAGGCACATTCCATACTGGAATTAGGAAAGATAATAACCTTAAGATATTACCTACTTTTTAAAGTTACAAGTTTCAATCTGAATGACTAGTCTCATTTATAGATTGTGCTGAGGTTCAGCATTGTTTTGGAGGTAGGACCTACAGCTGGATCTTTTACCCTCTGATGTGGTTCAGCCATCACGGCCCAAAGTCGCCCTGGCTCCTACTTGCCTCGTGCTTGCTAATCCAGAGGTTTGCTCAGCCACCGCTACTAGGTAGACAGGAAGAGCATTGGTTCTTTTCAATTGTCTGTCCTTTCATTTTCCTACCAGAGTCAAGCAGTTGATATTATGAATGTTAAATCCATGAATGTCAACAATCTACTACTGTAATATGAAAGCATTTACCACAATACTTAGGGAAAATAATAATAATATGCTTATATCTGATAGAGGTTTATTATTTCCAACTTGCCCAATTTCCCATACTATTACATTAGGCTTTATAACTATCCTACATTGTACATATTCTTAAAGCTCAACTTACAGTATTAATTGAAATATTTATTGAGTAAGTCTACTGAGTATTTAATGTTATTAATTGAAGTATTTATTGAGCAATTTACCTCTGCATGTAACCTGGGTTTGTATTTTGGAATCTATGCTTAAACTCAATTTCTCATGGAAAAGTTTTCTCCTACAAAAAAGCTCCACAAAGTAATTATTTACAAACTTGACAACCTCTTGTTGACTTTACAGCACAAAACCAACAATAGAAAAGAGACTATTTCCTTTTCCTCAATTTATTAAACTAAAAATACTGGTAAGGCAAACAATATATCATTCTGTGATCTAATAAGGGTGTAATTCTGAAAGTCAGATCATGTCCCTTACGTTAAATAATGAAGTAATGACATTTATTTTGGAGCCCTTTCCTAAAAACAGGAATCAGCATGGGGCAGCAATAAATGAAAGTTAAAAAAATAATAACCAACAACAGAAAAATATATGTCTTTTAAAATTTTGTTTAATCATCACATTAAGATATAATTGGTTGGCTCTTAAAATTTCTATTTCAGCAAATAAATGAGGAAGCACATGCTTACGGAACAGAGGGATTCAGTGATAGATTTTTGTTGTTGTTTAGGCCAGAATTTCAGTTTCTTAGGATATCTTTTAAGTTCAAAATCACTCAACATTTTAAATTTACAAAATGGTATATAAAATAATTTACCTTCAAAAGATAGTAAAACCATTCTACTTCTCACTGGCTCTAAAGATCAATGTTTTATCAAAAAAAGATGACTTTTTATTAAAAGAAAAAAACAATTTGTAATAAAAATAAGACAATAGATCAAAATGTGTTTAACAAACTATTGTCTTATTTGTTCCCGGGAGTTTGAGTATCCCAGTTTCTGTAAGCATCGCTGACCCTGGACTCCACTGCCTGGTGACCTACTCAGGGCATGGGGACTGAGTGTGGGCTGTAAGGCAGAGCGGAAGGCAGGAGAGAGAAGTTATCTACCTGGGTTGTTCAGCTGTGGATATGTAATCATTGTTTGTTTTGTTGTTTTTATTCATTTTTTAATTTTTTAAATAACCTCAAGAAAAGTAGAGAGAGCATGGCTGACTCATATTTGGTTCTCAATCAGTAATGAATAAAAAACAATGTAAGATGCTGTGGACTAGCTGTCTTATTAGATCCCCTGAAAGCAAATGCTTTGATTTTCTGCGTCTGTCCTTACGGAGTAGGTGAATGCATTCAGGAAGCTTTTCGTGTTAGTCCACATTTGGTGGGAAAGGGGAGGGAAGTGGGAAAGAGGGGAACCTTGAGTCCAAGCAGGGCGCCCTTCAAGTACTACAGGAGGGGGTTACTTAACTCTCTGCTGTCCCCAGCATTCTCGAGGTTGGTGCAAATAGGTAAGTTACTTTTAGGTGAAACGGAGTTTTATAAGCAATTCCCAAGGGCCATAGCACGTCAGCTATTTCAAAGCGTTTTGGGTCTACTGGCTAGGTGGTGTCTCTCCCTCTCCCCACAGGCTACCTGTACCTGGCCATCGAGTATGCCCCTCACGGGAACCTCCTAGACTTCCTGCGCAAGAGCCGGGTGCTGGAGACCGACCCCGCCTTCGCCATCGCCAACAGCACGGCCTCCACGCTCTCTTCCCAGCAGCTGCTTCACTTCGCCGCGGACGTGGCCCGGGGTATGGACTACTTGAGTCAAAAGCAGGTTTGTGATGAGGTAGCTGTTTTGGACATCTTTCCTTTGAAATTCTCTCTAAAATCACTTTAAGTTTGTACATTTTTTTTCAGTCAACTTCTCTTCTTTAATTCCTCTTACAATCTCCCTCATTTGAATCTCTTTGTTAATATCCCATCTATTTATATAGACGTTAGTGGTCGACACTGACAGTATGTTTATATAGTAAATCTCATCATATGTGTTTGATGAGGTGCCTTAACCCATCTTAGTCCAAGTAATGCTCCATAGCAGATGATTTACATGGCAGGTGGAAAATTTAATGACTTTTTTGTTTGTTCGTTTGCTTTTGTTTTTGTTTTTTTTTTAAATGCTTCTCCCAAGATTTGTCAGAATCCACTAACTGATGTTTTAGAGAGCAACTTTAAGGGAACTGGATTCTGGTGACTTTTAAAAACCCATTTTCATACTATCCTTTCATCTCCGTTTCCCAAAATGTTTGCCCCTAGGGTATTGTGCTAACAGAATGAAGTAAAAAATGTAAATAAACTGAAAATACATGATGTTTTTTAAAATTTCAGTTTATTCACAGGGATCTGGCTGCCAGGAACATTTTAGTTGGTGAGAACTATGTAGCCAAAATAGCAGATTTTGGATTGTCCCGAGGTCAAGAAGTTTATGTGAAAAAGACGATGGTAAGTTTCAACCAGATACCAACAGCATCCTTTCCAAGGCACTCCCCTGTCCTGGTGTGGCTCTCTGCGACCCCTGTTCTGTAGGGACTGAGGCATCTGCCCGTGATCCCAGTGGATACTGTCCTGGCCCAGCAAACATCCTTTCTGAGTTTTGATCCTAAAATGACTGGAGGGTCCATATTACCAGTAGAGAAGCCACTACGACATCTGGTCAAGCACTTGCCTGTGCAAGCCTTGTAGAGCAGGGGCTCAGGTCTGGATCGAGGCCAGACCCTAACATGTCTCACTCAGAAACCTCTGAGAAGCCATTGTAAATAACTCTGCAATACAGTATGCTAAGTGAAATAAGCCAGTCAGAGAAAGACAAGTACCATATGATTTCACTCACATGTGGAATCTAATGAACAAAATAAACTAACAAGCAAAATAGAAACAGATTCATAGATGGAGAGCAGGCTGACATCTCCGAGGGTTGGGGTGAGGGGGTGGAGGGGTTAAGGAAGAAAGAAAAAGGACTCATGGACATGGACACCAGTATGGTGGTTGCAGGAGGGGAGGGGATAGATGGTAATGGAAATTTACAACAAAAAATGAATTTTTAAAAGTTAGATTAAAAAAAACTAGAGGGAGAAATCTGAGGAATGGATAATGTGAGCACTAAATTTTTTTTAAACAGAAATAAATAAAGAAAGAAACTTCTGAGGAGTTCCCACTATCTCTTTCTACACACAGCAAATATAGGAGAGGCAAAAAAAGACATTTAACATATTTTCCAAATATAAGGGAAGTAAATTAATGAGGCTCCTAAATCACAAGGAGGCCCTAGGGAGAAACTCAGAACTTCTAAAGGCCTGCATAAAACTCGCTCTTTGCCAAAATTCCCCCACTCTCCCTTTAAGCACAAAGCTATCAAATTCACTTTTACCTAATGATACCTAGTCTCCAAACGGTAATATTGTATCTCAAGTCTAAGATCCTGGAAAAACCTAACCAGTGTTAGCAGAAGAGAGAAACTGAACTCATCCTGCCTTTGTTTCCCACCCTGGAATCAAAGCCCTGGAAATGCCACACCTTGGATATTCGTACTGTGGCAGAGTCACTAGCAAAGGGGTTCTGGCCCCCACTCAGGATAGAAATCAAGAGGGGAAAGGAAACAGATTCAAAAGGGGGGGTTACTAAAAACAAAGTGGAGGGAACAGAGAAAGGGAGCACATGCTGATGAAGAGTATGGCTCCCCAAATTGCTGCCGGTCCGGCTTAGATGGGGCTGGGCTCTTTATACGGGCACAGTGTCTATTTTGTCATTCTCCAGGCTCCCTTGTGGGCTGGCATTGACTGGCACAGGGGCAGGCACATTGGTTTGGGGAGTGCTGAAGAGAAATTTCACTCTTGTCTAGGAGAGGCTCAAAAAGATAAATGAAGAACATTCTCAGCTCGTCTCACCAACAATATGCCACCATGTCTGATTTCCCTGAGCCATGGGCACAAGTGGGGCCTCGGGGTGACAATTCCTGTAGCCTTTCCTTGTGTTCACGGGCCCACTCCAGGGGCTAGCTCGCCCTTTTCTAGGTCTGATAAACATTTCCTGGGCTCAGTTTTCAGGACTCTGCCAGTTTTCATGATATAGGGGCTCCTTCTACTTTGTGGTTGCCAAATTGCCTCCAAAAGGCTCAGGTTTCTGTATTCATCCTCAAATTCAGGTTTCCTTTCTTTTCAATATACTTATTTTACTGGCTGACAAGATAACACAGAAACAATATTCAAGAATGTTTTGAAAAGGAAATGACCCATAGTTCACTACCTTGACACATTTTTTTTTTCATTTTTTTACTTAGTGCTTTCCGCAAGCATACGCATTTTTACAGTTATTGTCACAGTGAACTTAACCATTTTGGACCTTTCCACTCCCTTTCCTGATAAGGGTTTGAAGTGGGGTCCCTTTGGCTCTTAAAGACACCTCACAGCCTGGCCCTGGGTACTTACCACCAGGGACACTTTCTGAAGCCATAGGCACCTCCCTGAGGGCTAGTTCCCAGACAATACTTGTTCCCTAAGATTTTCAGAATTTGCCCCACTCAAAGCAGATGTTTCTCTGCTGGGCTGGTTTTAAAGAAGCAGGACCCACCGCTCACCCCTCTGGCTGTCCCCCTCCTCCTGTGCCACTTGGAAGCCTCCCATCTCCTTCACAGAATCCCTTTCCTTGCCTCATTCCTGCATTTAGGCAATGCGGTGCCCTTGAGGAGGGGCCGGAGGAAGGAACACAATTTATGCTCACAACCTACCCGTCTTGTTTGAACGCTTGCAAATGCCCAAGGCAAATGCTGGTTTGCTTGGCATTTCAAAAGGCAGGGATTTACGTAATCTTGGGGAGGTTAAGAGGAATTTTAGAGGAACAGGGCATTGGGTTCAGGGCTTCACTCTATTTCCTAATGGCAGGGTAGTGTTCCCTGGTGGTGTGGGGTCTGAGGAGGAAAGGTACAGGGATTGGAGAGGAGCAAGCTCCCTGCAAGAAGGGTGCAGTGTACAAAGACGCCACCAGAGGGCAGAGTGGCCACCTTCTCTGTCCTATTGTTTAAGTAGGAGATTTTCAACTCTCATTGCAGTTCAGAATTGGTCTGGGGGACTTATAAAAAACACAGATATCAAACCCTACTGCTTAGTTATTCTGATTCGGTTGTTCTGGTGGGGCTCCTGTATCAGTTTTTTTTTTTTTTAATTTTCATTCCAGGTGATTCTAATATGGGAACTGTTGCAAACTAATGCACTAAGTGATTTGGGGTTTTATTTTCACTGATTAATATATGCAACCCCCTCATAACCAATTTATTTTATTACATGTTTACTACAAAGTTTGGAGGTAAATGAGCCAGACTCAGTCCCCACCTTCAAGGAGCTCACAGATAAACATGTAATAAAGAATTGTAACAGGTAACAAGTGCTGAGGGCCAGGAAAGCACAGATGCCACAGCAACACAGAGAAAGCACACCAAATTGAGCATGTGGGAAAACATGGAGGGCTCCCTGGAGGAAGCTAACTCCTGAGTTTTACAGTAGGTATTAAATAGTGGAGATGTGAGAATGGATTGGATGATCTGAAGGGTGCAGTATATATAAAAGCCTAGATGCAAAGGAAAGTACATTACTACTTGGTAATTAGGTAATTCAATATGGCTGCATTGTCATGTGAAAAAAAAGATTGTTAAAAATTCAAAGTTGGAGGAGGAAGCTGGGATAAGGTCTTCTTTAAGGACCTTAAATTCCAACTAGGGATTTTGGACTAAACTAAGGATTTGGGATGTTGGGACAATAGGGACATTAAAGAACTTTAAGAAAAGGAACCCTGTGCTTGGATTTGCCATTTAGAGTGATCATTCTGATTGTGTTGTGGGGAACAGATCCTTAGGGAAGGAAACTGAGGCAGGGAGATCAGTTAAGAGGTGGTGGTCATCAGGTAAGAGATGACGGTGACCGGAGAGCAGTAAGTGATAGCAGGAGGAACAGATGAAAGTGGAGACACCCCCAAAAAATCAAAAGGTGCACCTGGAAATTAGTAATTAGGAGGAATGAGGTCAGGAGCCAGCAGGTAAGGGAAAGCAAAGACAAAACTGAGAATGTAGACCAGTCTTTCCATTCTTTAGCTGGGAAGGGGAAGAGAGCACTAGAACAACTGGGCGGCGGGGGGTGGGGGGGGTGTGGGTCTGGGATGTGGGTGGGGGTGGATGAACAGTGAAATGAGGTGGGAATGTTGAGAATATTGAGGTGGTAGATGTGAGAAAGAACACTTTCATAAGTGAGCCTTAAAGCATGGAATTACCACTTGGGATTTATGGTCAGCTTCACATCCCTGCCGCTTCACAAAGAACTGGGAGAGAATTGAACGTTCAGGCATAATCCCAGAGGTGGGGCAGGCTGCTCTCATGGATGGGTGGGCTGGGAGAACACCTACTCCAGTTTCAGGGGGCTGAGAAAAATCCCCTAAATGCGCCTAATCTCGCCCCATCCACTGGTGAATGTGGCTGAAATGCCACTGTTAGCACCTGGACAAATCCCTGAGAAGGAGGTCTCTGTCTCTCAATAAGGTTCTTAGGATCCCTGGGGTGCGTTGATGGGAAGGGAGCCCAAAATCATAGTGCATTTGAGGAAATTAGGAATAAACTCAGAAGTCACACTCCCCTATGTCTAGTCCACATCTCACCCTTCCCAGACTGGACTCAATTAGCCAAAAAATGGGGACAACCTAGAGGGAGTCAGGGACAGGCACCCAAAGGATGTGTCTCTCACTCATCCTATCTCCAAACCCAGTATAAACTCACTGGCTAGAAGCTTTCCTCTCCTGGTGGTATGTATGCACCCTGTTCCCTTTAGCCTGCCATGCTCTCTCCTCCCCGCCCCACCTGCTGACACCTACACATCTCAGAGAACCAAGGTCAAATGTCCCCTCCCATGGAAATTCTTTCCCCACCTCCTCCAGGGGTGGTTGCTCTCCTCACACCCCCTGAGCCTTTCCCACATTACAGTTTGATTCTTGGTTTCTATGCCTGTGTGTCCCCTTTCAAACCTCTCAGTTTCTCTGAGAGCCACAAAGTGCATCAAAGAATAAATGAATGACTACCAAGTACACACATACATTCACACTCACACACATACACTTTCTCTATGTAAACTGCAGTAGGACCCCTTGAGGTAAGTAGGACTTACATTATTTGCATGTCTTTGAATTTGAAAACACACTTGTAGTTGGAACTTATACAGAACATCAGCTCCTCAGTCTGTCATTCCTTATGTCTGGGAAACTCCACATAGGATGCCCTGCAGACTTGAGTGAGCCACAGCCTCGGGTAAGCTGCCAGCCTTGTGAAGGGGCCCTGCCCCGCCTAAGTGGCGTCTCACTTTGTTTTCTGCAGGGAAGGCTCCCGGTGCGCTGGATGGCAATTGAGTCCCTAAATTACAGCGTATATACAACCAACAGTGATGTGTGAGTAAGCCTCATGACCGAGGGTTTTTCCTTTTTTCCCCAGAAAAATATGTATCTGACAGATGATTACATCCTTCTGAGAACAAAGCTAATCAATAAGCCTAGGAAATACATTCATAGAATGAAGCCACAGTGTGGACAATTTTTAGGGTGTGAGTCGTGGGGGGGGCAGGTTTGGGGTTTCCTTCTGCCTGTCAGGGAGCAAAATCGGTGGCAATGGCTTGGTCTCCCAAGGAGCAAGGGGTGTTGCTGGCCTTCCTGGCTCCACTCCCCAGGCTGCACTCAATGCTTGGGACTGAGGTCAGAGGTCAGAGGAGGTGGGCCAGACAGCTGCTGAGGGTCAGAGGTGACAGGAAGGTCAGACAGGGAGACCATCTCTGCTTCCGGCTCGCGATGGCAAGGCTCAGGCTGCCGGAGGAAGGAAGGGTTGGGATTGACACTTAGGCCATCTTGCCACATGCCCTGTTCCCAGGAGGAAAAACTGAGGCCCAGAAGTGTGAGGGGACTTGTCCAGGAGTTTCTCTTACACTGGGGGGTGAGGAGGAGGCTGGCACTGGCTGTCTCCTCACAGTGTGCACAGCGCCTTTGATCTGCTACCTCACATCTCTGCATAGCTTTGAGGTGGAAATTGTTCCCATTTTTAGAACAATACACTAAGAAGCCTCAGGGGTTTAGTAACTTGTCCCAGGTCACATGGGTATCAGGTGGCAGGGATGGGAGCAATCTGTTTGGCCTAGAACGTCACCTGCTTTCCATAGTGCCACCTCGCATTCTCTACCTAAAGTAAGTGGGGGCTTTAGAAAACTAACAGTTTCCCTGTTACAATCCTCCCCTGGGCCTAGAGGAGAGAAATGCTGTGTGATGGTCCTATCCCAGCGAGCAGACATTTAACATTTTCTTTTCTGGCAAAAGAAAAGAAATCCTCGCTTTGGGGTCAGACAATGATTGTTTCACCTTGTTAATGCTTGCTGATTATTGGTGTCCCTATTTCCCATCCACAGATGGTCCTATGGAGTGTTACTCTGGGAGATTGTTAGCTTAGGTGAGTATCCATGTCCCTCTCCCAGGTAAGGCTCTTGGTAAAGGGACTGGGCCCCCCCTGTGCGCCCTCACTGCAAAATCTCAGAGGGACCGTTTGTACGTGGTGCCACCAGATGCGACTTGGAAATCGAGCCTACGGGTCTCTGTCTATCAGTGTGTTTTTTCTCTATGTTTCTCTATATCTAATGTCACATGTAATAGCAAATCTGGTAGCCATGAACTTTGTTAAAAGTTCATTGCCTCTGCTTAGGCAAAGATGTCATAGAGCTATTCCAAGTTTATTTTCACAACTTTAAGTTGCTACATTATGTAGCCAAGAAAAAAATCACATTTTGAAAGCTATTGATTAACCTGTGAAAATGTGCATGTCCCTCCCCCACCAAAAAAAATAAGGTGCACATTCATTATGATCCCAGTTTAAAATATTAACATTCTAAAAAACTGGAAGGGCTACGCAGAAGGATAGAAAAGCTATTATACTTTTTCTTCATACTTTTTTATATTTTCCAAGTTTTCTATAACAACTATGCATTGCTTTTATTGTATAATTAAAATTGGACAGTAACTCTTGTAGCTAGAACAGGAATTACAAAACTATGTACTTCTAATTAGGAAAGAAAGACCCGTCATTGGTGCAGTGGATGTGCTGTGTGTAGACAGACTGGGGAAGAGAACTAGCTCTGTAAGTCAGGCACAGTGCCTGAATCTCCCGCGGAAGGAATGGCCATACCTTAGTGTGGTCTGCAGAGTGAGTGCAGTGGGTTTGTTCAGAGAGGAAGATCACACTGGATGCACACCCCACACACCCCTTCGTTCTCCCAATCTTTTGGCTGCTGAGCCCCTGGGCGGAAGACTTTGCATTCTGCACCAGAGGGGGCTGAGGGCAACACCGTTTCCTGTCTTCCAGGCGGCACCCCCTACTGCGGGATGACGTGTGCCGAGCTCTACGAGAAGCTGCCGCAGGGCTACAGGCTGGAGAAGCCCCTGAACTGTGATGATGAGGTGTAAGTTAGGCCTCTTCCTAGGGCCACTTGGTCTTAATCTTCCTGCTGCATGTTTTGTGAACAGACTGACTCTCATGAAGAAATTACCTGATTCGTGCATACACACGTGCACCTCCATGCACACTCAGGCACATGCCATGGAGATCACAAAGAAGCCGGACACGAAGGGGCTCTTTAAACTAGGACTGTTAGGCAGTGGGCAGGGACATGGGCTTTCCAGGCATGGACGTCCAAGTGCTGATTCTTGTGAAGGTTGATATGAGGAAGGTAAACAAATGCAGAAAAGATCCCAAATAAATTGATGAAATTATTCAAGAATAAGTAAATGTATGGATAAGTAAATAAATGGGGTAGCAATTTCAGAGCTGTTACATTAAGGAAGATAGTAAGATTTATTCTGAGGGAGAGAATGATTAACTTTAGTGATACCAGAATTCCCACAACTTAGCGGAGGGAGAATCTGCCTAATTGGCATACTTTGAAGAGTAGAAGGCTCTAGGTTGAGTAAATAATATGTCATCATTGGACTAAGCACCTTCCAAGAGCGAAAGAGAGTGCTACTAATTTTGTTACTGGTACAAGAGACACAGACCTACTCCATCCTGGGCAACCCTGGATGTACCTGAACCATCACTGGACCAAGTCTCCAAAAGTCCACACTTTGAGATTCATTCCATGAGGAGTGAGATTTTTCAGTTGTTATGAAACTTCTGTTAGAGTGCAAACTGTTCTGAAATCTGTGACAACGAGGCCGATGGGTGATAGTGTTCCGTGCACACAGGTTCCCCTGAGGCATTCACTCAGCATGTGGAATCCTGACCCCACTCCCACACGTTCTGACTCAGTAGGTCTAGTGGGGATCCCAGGAATCTGCATTCTGATAATGCAGGCGGTTCTGCCCACATTTGAGAAAGTACTTCCTTAGACCAGGGCTTCTGCAGCTACGTTTATGGAACATGCAAGATGTGAATAAATGATACAGGGGGAAAGGAGTTCTGTGCCAATTATGTTTGGGAAGTATCATGATAAACACAGTTAAACAGGTTTTTTGTTTGTTTGTTTTTTATGGCAAGGCTTCTCAAGATTTACTATGCTAATCTCTGAGATGGAGATGCGAGAAGTGGCATTTTGCCCAGTAATTTGAGCTTGAAGCAATTTAAAAAAAATTAAACATTAATATTGTGAGAGATAGAGTATCTCCAGGAAAATGCTGCCCTGGAAACATAGCCCTGTTCTTTCCAGAAGATCAGAGTAGCTGAGACCAAGATGCTGCAGGAATGATACGGGGGCAGGGGAGGGGGGTGCACCAGATCTACTGGGGTAAGAAAGAGGACGTGGGCAGGGAGGTGGGAGGCCTAATAGAAACTTCCTCGGCACCATTCATCTGTCTTCTGCTGGTTAAGCTTAACAACCACATGTTGAGTGGCTACGTTCTCCTCTCTTGTTTCCATACCCTACCCTTGGCCGTGCCCAGGACTGCAGCACAGCTGTAGAGTTAACCCTGCAACTCTTTGCTTTCAAAGGTATGATCTAATGAGACAGTGCTGGAGGGAGAAGCCGTATGAGAGGCCGTCATTTGCCCAGATATTGGTGTCCTTAAACAGGATGTTAGAAGAACGAAAGGTGAGTTGGAGACCAAGCAGGGGCTCATTAATTGGAATTCCTTGTGTGTGCTTGTTAAAAATAGTTGATACAATTCAACAGGTTCTTCTGGGCATAGCCCTAGGTATTATAGGGACATAAAAGATGTGACCCCCAACTTTGAAGAAGTTACAATTTTGGAGGAAAAAAAGATCTTTATATGAGATATAGTCACACACAGAACAACATATATATTTAGCTATTTGAGATGGAATCTTAAGTCTTATCGGTCATGTAGCCTAGCCCTTTAATTGTATAGATGAGGCAACAGACTCAGAGGTAAAAGTGACTCACCCAATGGCACAGGCACACAGCAGGGAGCACCGGAGTATGGTCCACAGGTTCCTATGGGGAGGGTCAAGAATTCTACAAAAATTTCTAGGAGGTAGCCAGCCTTGTGTATCTGGAGTTTAAGAGACTAATCGAGGTTAAGGAAATAGACTTGGAAAGTCATCAGAACCCAGGTGGTGATTAAACAGACGTGTGGGTGCAATCAAGCGGGAGCTGTGAAGCTGAGAAATGGACCGA
This sequence comes from Anoura caudifer, assembly GCA_004027475.1. NCBI lineage: Eukaryota > Metazoa > Chordata > Mammalia > Chiroptera > Phyllostomidae > Anoura > Anoura caudifer. The sequence continues at coordinate 43,094 of PVKU01005494.1, forward strand.
GGAAGGAGCTTAGAGAGCTGGGCGTTTCAGGGGGGACTGATGAGAGACAGTGAGAAAGAGAAGTGCAGAAACTGGGGAAAGTGAGAGGATGAATCTTACTGGCAGAAGTCAAGGGCTACATTCCAGAAAGACACTTGTCAAATACAGAAGGAACCGAGGACAGAAAAATGTCCCCTAAGTACCTAGTATTTGAACTGAAACAAGCTAAGGACACCGGAGCATTACTGTAACTGCCCCGGGAAGGCAGCGCTGGGGCAGCCTGTCTCTCTGAACCACTCTTGTTCTGCTAGACCTACGTGAATACCACGCTTTATGAGAAGTTTACCTACGCGGGGATCGACTGCTCTGCTGAAGAAGCCGCCTAGGACGGACCGTTGTCGTCTCTGTATGCTGTTCCCCCTTCACCGGCGGGAGAGACCCTCGATACCTTGATGCCAAGGACGCAAACTAGCCTCTACCAGAAGAGGTGACCTAGAAAACTGACGTGTACATATATTGCTGTGTGCCTGGGGCTTTCACCACAAAGACCCCTGTGTGTGAATCTGTAGTACACTCTGACTCTGAAAAAGAACTGTATATACCGTTTTGAGTAAGAATGTACTGAAATCAGAATGCCTGTTTGTGGTTTCATATGCAATAATATATTTTTCTAAATATGTGGATTTTAATGGAAGGTGGGAAAGTAAAATGACTATAATGCATAACTCATTATTGTCCTAGATATTTTTGATATTTACCTTTGTACTGAATGCTATAAAATGTTTTTCTGTATAGAAGTAAAATGTTGTTAACAAACCTAACACTGACCCTGATAGTGGAGGAGCTGTAGGACTCTCAACAGGACATGGGCTAACATTAAAGAGACTGCAAACCCACGGCACGTGAACCAGGCTGCCCTGTCTCCCGTTCTCTCCCTCAGCGGCGGGAGCCACCCGCTCTCACGGGCGCACCGGACAGCTGTGGTCACCTGTCTCCAGTGCCCAGTCAGTCCGGGATGTTAACCCTGAAAACAGACTTAAATCCCATTCCGTATATGCCTAAGGCCTTTCAGGTATATATAAATAAGTTTAAAAGATAAATTAATGGGATTCGGTTTTCATTTCTCCGGTAACATTGATTTGTGTGTTTGAAGAAATTACAGTAGGAGGCCCGGAGTTATACTGGGGAGACACGCGACTTTTATCATGTCAAATTAACATCCCTAATGTATTGCACATTGTAAAAACTTTTAGTTTTGACTGGTTGCACGTTTATCATTTTATACAGTAAGTGAATAAATGTCTTGCCTACCTACTTGTTTGTCCAAGAACATGTTTCATAGGCGTTTCCAAAGGTCTTCATTATGCTTTAAAGGAAAACACCTCACATGATCATTCTCTCACTTGTCAGCGATATGCGGGTAGAGCAGGTGCTGAGTGTCCTCCGCCAGGCGTGGTATGTCAAGCTCACAGTTGGAAATGCCTTCCAGAAGTGTTCCACCGTCTGGTCCAGTTTCTTGTACCAAAGCGGCTAGTGTTCTACTGCGAGTGCTCCCGTGTGAATTGAGGGCTTAGTACTGGAATCCCTGCTAATTGTGTTACAAAGTTAAACAGTCAACATGCCACATCGAGTTCCATATTCCTGCCATCCAATCAACCGTCTGTGTTCAGAAATGATGACCAGGAACCTGAATTTATCGCAGAGGCACTTCATTTACTATAGCACATTCAAGTGGAGACAGAGCAAAAAGCAAGGCTGCTGTATGCCAATTATTTAATGAAGTAAGTGGAAACTTGAATGAAGAACTGTGGAAAATAGGTCCAAATACCGTTGGCCCTTAAACATCACGGTGGGGGGTGCTATTAGGGGTGCTGCTCCCTGAGTAGTTGAAAATCCATGTATAATTTTTGATCCCCCCAAACAAATAGCCTACTGTCAACCTGAAGCCTTACTGCTAACATAAAGAGTCAATTAACAAAGTGAATAATGTAAATTAAAGACCCTCAGCAAGATGGCATTGGTGTCTAATAGGCATATAGAATAAAAGAATACAGACCATAGGATAAAATCTGTATTGTATATAATTAATAACATAATCACCCATATATTAAGAGGAATACCCATATATTAAGTATATTAGAAAGATAGCATAGTAACATAATTTTAACTTATTCAAAATTAACATTCCCATCTTGTATATGGGAGGGTCTACATGGATATGCATGAATATATAGAGTAACTAACGTCCATTCCCAGCCAGGCATTGGGCAACTGTGCATATACCATGCCACTAACAGGGTCGTTGGTGCGCGTACTTGTTGCGTTTGATTAACTTGTTTAAAGTTGGGCATACTTCATTGGAAACACCAAAAGGAGAAAAATAGTTTTGAGAGCAAGATATACCAATCTGGTGTAAAGCAAGCACATGTATAATGAACCTACTGATTTAGAACTATATTTTTAATAGCACACACCCATAATTAACTCTGGGTCAGATAACCTGGGCCCAGTCAATTTTAGAATCTCATTTGTTTTAAAGAAAAGCACATATGGAAAGGGGACTCAGCAGACTTTAGAATGGAGGTAGCGCTCCATACCAACTAAAGTTTTATGCTTGAAAGCAAATGCTAGGCTCCCACCTGCTGAACCATTATTATCTAGCCACCATTCTCAGAGTAACGCTGTTTCGATGCCCATGGAACACCCAAGACTATACAAGTCAGTGGGCACATAATGCCTTTTACACAAGCAGATGCTTTAGCCTCCACGGGTTTAGAGAACCCACAGAGAATAATCCACTCTAAGCACTTCAGACAGTGGACTTTTACCAAGACTCCATGGTTTGTTCAGTCAAGTCAGACAGGGTTCTGATAGTAATCATAAGCAAACGGGTTCCTACCATTATTCTGAATGATTCTCTGTGTATAGTCAGCCACCAGACCCTTCAGGGATCATTTGTGAGGCAAACCTAGCCAATGAGGAAACTAACTGTTGTGTCCACAACTGAAGTATGAATTAACTGTCAAATGAAACAAAAACCTATCAGAAGCTCTTCCCAGAGAATAAGGACACTGATAGCAGCAACAGTAACTGTAGCAGAAATAACTGATACAATAGCAAGTAACACAGAGCAGTTAAGGTGTCAGTCACTAAGCACTGTAGGTGGATTATCTCACTTCGACTTGCGGAGCAACATAATAAGGTATTTCATTGTCCCTTTTTATAGCCAAGCAAACTGAGGTTTTGAAAGGTTAAAAAAGTTGCCTAAACTGAGTAGAGTAGAAGAAAATCAAATCTAAGCAATCTGACTTCCAAGTCCAATTTCCTACGATGGGAGCACCAGGGGGCAGCAAAAGTACAGAGAGGTTCCAGCAGCTACAGGGTGCTGGGGAGCCAGGCTCCACTCACCTCCTGACACCGCAGAGCGGGTGTGTGTGTGGGGGTGGTGCACTTCATCTCAGTGCAAGTCCTATTTCCGAGGGTCACTGGTCTGCGGAGTCCCATCTAGGTCCAAATCCCCTGGTCTCACGAATGAAGTTGAATAAATTTTACTATGATTTGGCAAAGCCTAAAATATGATAGGACAGATATGATGGAGAGGGTCAGAAAACGGAGCCTAGAGAGTCTGGGATCAGTTTAGATTTGTTGTTCGGAGAGCTGTGATTTGAAAAGCACTGAATGGCATTAGTCTCAGGACAAGAGTAACTTAAAGACTGACCGAGAAGTGAAGAGTCTGAAATGTAATGTTTAGCACCCACTATGCCACATCCATAAGCACCTTAAATTGTGATTCAGAGTGTCAGCCACCACCTAGGAATGGGTTGCTGGCTACAAGGTACTGAGTAACAGAAGAATGTGGTGGTGGGAATAGAGGAAAATAGAAAAATCCATGAGTTATCTGAATAGAAGAAAGAGACTGATTGCAAGGAATGAAGGATACACGATAGTTTGAAATTTTCCGGCCTAGGTGACAAATGGAATTAGGATGATTCCTGGAAAATGAGAGACAGAAAAGTCATTGTGAGAAGTCCAGTTTGAGAGGTGATGTCTCTGAGGTGACAGAGGACATCCCTGTGAAGAGCTTTATTATAGAAAACGTATGTCCCCAACTCTCTTTCCCCACAGTTTGGTAGGGTCTAGATGGAAGCACATTCCAGCTTTATCTGTCACATTCAAAGGGAGCATTGCTGTGGGAAACAAATAACTATGATTTGAATGCCAGCTTTACAGAGAAAAAGGCTAGCACACACCTATGAAAATTAAAGAGCCTTACTTATATTTTTTCACTGAAGAACCAGCTCTACTCTGAATGAAGGTAAGTCCTAGGGGAGGCTGACTCAAATAGCCAACATCCCCAAAGGTCTAGAGCTGTGCTGTGCAGTGTGGCAGCCAGCAGCCACATGTGGCTATTTACATTTAGATTAGTTAAAGAAGAGGAAAGCATTTTCTCAGTTACATCAAGTGCATTTCAAGTGCTCAGTAGCCACATGTGGCTAGTGAAGTATTGGATAGTGAAAACATAGAACAGAAAGTTCTACATATCTGGACCAGGTGGCACTGTTCTGGAACAGGGGTGGCCAAACAAACTAAGTGTCAAATTGTAAATATTTTAGGCTTGCTGGCCGCCTGGGCCCTGTTGAAATACTCAGCAGTGCCTCTAGTGTGAAGCAGCTACAGACAAAATGTAATTGAATGGGTGTGGCAGCTCTGTTGCAGTAAAGTATTTTTAAAAACAGAGGCCAGCATGGCCCGTAGTGCGCTGACTCTTGTTCTAGAACACAGAGCAAAGAACAGACTCCTAACAGAAGTGTTAAAGGTGAGATTTTCAAATCTAGTATGCCAAGAGAGATAAACTTGACATTTGATCGTGAGCCTACCAGACTTAATATAAAAATGTGTCTCCAAGTATGTGAAAAAAAAAAAAACCTGAGAAACTTAGTCTTACTCATTTGATGATTAAAGACAATGCCAAATCAAACAATAATTTTTAAAATCATAACTGATGACAGACTTTCTAATCTTGATTAGCCAAATGACATTAGCTATCTTATACCGACAGTGATTCTTGTCATCTTGGTTAATAGGGCAAGTCAAGCATCAATGAAAGCACCATGTTAATGACTACAGATTAACACATACAGTTCTGAAAAAAATATGAGCCTGTAATGCTTTACCTTAGTAGCAAATAGACTGTGGGAACTTATATCCAGTTAGCACAGTGTCGGCGTAAACAGGTTCTGAGATGGCCTGCACATATCGGACTGACGTTTCAGTGTTCTCCAGGTCATCCTCCACCACGCCAGAAAACCTACCCTGGTGAGACGCATAATGCACACAGGTCAAGAACATAACTCAGTGGATTTCATCAGTTAGTTAGAACACATCACTGACCCAATGTGATAACATTTACTGAACAAAACAGAGATCTTACTTCTATGACTGTCAACTGCTCCTTGACTAGGTTATATTGGTAACCTAGTAAAATTTATAATTTGGGAGAGGGGGAAAGACATATTACAAATTCATAGAGTTCCTTCATCCGGCTTAGGTAGGGAATGCGGTACATGATCAAATATTTGAATTAACAGGAAATTTTCATGGACAGAGCACTTGGGTTCATTTTGTAAAATTTTTTAAAGAATGCAATGCACTGAGTGCATTTGAAGTTTTTTGTTAAAATTCAATGTTTCTTTTATTTATAATACAAGTCTTTCATTTATCATTTGCCACTATGAATTACCAATAATTATCAAAGTATGTCCTGACTTATTCCAAGAAGGAGTTAGGGAAGATCTGATAAAATGTATGGAAGAATAAGAACCAACAGTATAATAACTTTAAATACATTACAATATTATCTATCAATTATATCTCAATAAAGCTGGAGGGGGAAGTACAATAGATGGAACTGCTGGGATATGGCCAAAATGAGTAGAAGAGAAAAAACTCAAATGACGTCAGGAAGAGATTAGTACATAAAATACATTTTCTGATAATAGCAACCTTTATTGAGTTTTTATGCATCCAACACTTTTTCTGAACTGTGAGAGAATTTAGGTTAAAAAATTCTAGCAAACATCATTCTCTATAATTATTCAATATTTATCATCAAAACAATTTTTAATTTACATGACCACCTTACTTTGTTGTGTTCCAAAATTATCAGACATACACACATAACATAGTGCATGTGCTGTCCATAAAGTATCCAGCCATGTACTATGAAAAATCGACACATTTATTGAAGAAGATACAAGACACAAGAAACATTGTACAAAGGACAATGATGCCTCGGTCCTCTTCAGACTAGGCACCTCACACAGTTCTCCCAGTCACCATCACCTGCCCCGTTGTATTTTCCCAAATCTCATTGACAGTCTGAAACCTCTTCCCTTTGAAAGGTGATTTTGTTTTGGGAAAAGACAGAAGTTGCAGGGCACCAAATCTGGGTTGTAGGGGACCTAAGTCACCTGGGTGATTTGATATTTCACCAAAAAACTCTGCACAAGATAAATGTGTGAGTGGGTGCATTGTTGTGGTGAAGCAGCAAATCAGTTGCCCATAGCTGCAGCCATTTTCATTGTATTGCATCTCTCAACCAATGAAGAACTAAGGTAGTAATCCTTATTGTTTGGCCTGGAGGAGCATATTTGTGATGGACAACACCTTCCTAATCAAGAAAATACAGTTAACATGGTCTTGATCTTGCTGTAACTTTGCTGTGCTTTCTTTGGGCATGGAGAACCAGGAGACTTCCATTGGGACCTTCATTTCTGGATCATAGCCATAGACCCACAATGCATGTCCAGTTATGACCTTCCTGAGGAACGTTCATTGGTAGCAGTTTGAATCAAGTCATTAGCAACTGCAGCATGATATTCCTTCTGCTCTGGTAGCGGAAGCTGCAGAATGAATTTTGCCACAACACATTTCATGCCACGATCCTGTGTCAAATTCTTTGACACAGTAGTTTTTGGAATCTTCAGATCAGCTTCCAATTCTTGCACTATCTATTGCTGATCTTTGTTGATTGCAGCCCATACACATTCAACATTCTCAGGTGTTCTGCTTATCACAGGTCTCCCAGAACATGGACCACTTTCAACTGATTCTCGACCATCTTTGAAGGATTTGTGCCACACTTTTATTGGTGCAGCACTCATTACATTGCTCCTGAGAGCCTTCTGAGCCATCCAAATAGTTTCCACAGAGGAATGTTGAAGCTTAATGCAAAATTTGATGCAGATTCATTGCTCTACTTGCTCAGTCATTTGAATGCAATGGACACACAGTGCACATGCTCACTCAATGGCATCTACTGCCCCCACTGACTAGTCCAGTAAAGTTGTCATTGTTCATGCATGCGCATTCCAGTCCACTCTCCTTGGTTGCCAGGTTATATTAATGCCACACAGACTGTCCTTGTTATACTAACAATTAATAAATTCTATATGCTATATATCATATAATACATATTATATGTATGTATACATTTGATTATATATAAAAAAGTCTTATTTTAAGTGTCATTGGGAAATTTGTTGTTTAAAGAAAATTAAACAATGAATACAACTGCACCAATAATAAATACTTCTAAATTTTCACTCTAGAAAAGATCAGTGCCTTCTATTTTATATGTAAATAAATGTATAAATATGTCATGGCTCATATGCCTTAGGAAACCCAATTTAAATTGATTGATGACATCATTGGTGTTTCATATGAGGTTTTTTAAAAACTAAAGGCATATCTATATAGTGCCATCTCAAGTTAGCATTGAGTTTGGATCAGAAATATGTCATACTTTAATAATGATTGATAAAAGAGAATCTGCATGGAACTATTACTCTGAATGCTGTATCAAAGCAATGTATACTCAAGGTCACATCTACAAGATTATAGGAATGTTTGCTTTTTGGGAATGATACCATGGTGTTTTGAGAAGGAACTGATGAATGATTGAACAGATGAATCAATAAGATACTTTGTGCAATTTTTTTGCCAGTTTCTCTAGGTTCCTCCTACCTCTCCAACATGTGAACACCATGAGGTCTGAGGCTTTATCTCTTAATTAAGATTGTAACTCAGGGCCTAGCACAGTGTATATATAATTTTAGCAAGTACTTCATAAAATATGTTTTTGAATGAATAAATTAAAGGAAAATAGTGTTACTCTTACTCTAAAGTTGACTCCAATAAGAGTACCTACGCTAAAACTTCACAGAAACTATACATTGAATATTCTACAGTCTGAAAAGCAATAGCTTTATATAATGCATACCTTGTGTTGTAGTCAATGACTTTCTCATCTGGTTTCACAAATTTATCACAGACCACCTGGAGGCTGGGGTCAACCACGGTCACGGGGCTGAGTTCCAAGCCTTTGGTTATATAGCATCAGAAAGGGGGAAATATTAATGCCATATTAAGAAAACATATTTTCTTTTAACTTCTAAGATATATTAAAGGAATATTTCTAGCTGGAATATAATTTACTCATACCATTCAGCTTTGTCAACAAAAGCCAGTGGATCTGACATTCACGTGAAAGATGTTCTAAACTTTATCTTTTCCCTTAATGTTAGTAATACTTATGCTAACAAAATAATTTTACTTTATTGGCTCTGCCTTTACAGTTATTTTCATTAGAGATCAACCCCATCCAACAGAACCCCATGTGGTGAGAAATTGTTCTATTTCTGTGCAGTCCAATATGTTAGCCACTCGCTATGTCTGGCTATTGAGTCTTAGACACATAGCTGGTGTAGACTGAGGGACTGAATTTTTAACTTTATTTAACATTAATTTATTTAAGTTTAAATAGTCACATGTGGCAAGTAGTTACCATATCAGAAACTGCAGTTACAGACCTTGCTGACTGACAATACGAGCCCTTGCCTCAGTTAGAGAGACATGGCGTCATAAAGGACGACATGGCAATGGTGTTGATTGCCAAGCCAGAGGCAGCCTGCGCTGTATCCAGGCCCAGATCTGAGCCTGGAACAGAACACGCCCTTCTACAGCTATCACAGTTCAACATCACACACCTGCTTTCCTAATGTACTACAGGGCACACAATTTAATTTATACGTTCTGCTGAAGATGACTGTTCACATCTATTTACATGCACAAAGCACTTCCCCATATGTTAGCTCATGTGATTCTCTCAGTCACTGTGACCTTTTTAACCCCAGATTTACAGCTTAGAGCCTCAGAGCATCAAGGAGACTTGCTCTGTGGCCGTAGCTGGTTAGGGGTGGAACTTCCCCGCTCTCATGATTCCAAGTTCTATTTTTTTCCCTTCTTTTTAGTATGAAAGATAAATCCCTATAAACATTTTACTGTAAACAATAGTGTTTTTCAAAGTACTTATTAAAACGTTTATGCTGATAATGGCAGTATTCATTACATTTTCCATATACACAATATCAATATTTTGATGAGTAGAACCACCACTGGTAATATATAAAGAAAAATGATAAATAAAAAGAGGATCATGGACCAATTCCTGGCTCCATTATTTACTGTGGCAGACTCCAGCCAGCAGAGTCCACCTGTTGTGACTGAAGATGAGAATAAATGCACAGGCGACAGCAATCCTGTGGAGAAAAAGGGGACAGCACAGCTACTCTCTCGAGAGGAGAGCACCTCTGCCCTTGCCTAGACAAGCTTTTATTGTTTTTCTCTGTTCTTACATCAAAGAAGGATTTATTATCTATTATATAGAATATTATTGTATACATTTTAGGTACAATCAAGGAAATGAAAATAACATGCAAAGGGGAATGGCAGCAAGCTGATTAGCTCTGTCCTTAGGAAAATTCACACAGGCTTTGGAAATTACCTTGAAGACAGACAATAGACTTTTATTGTTTTAGACCAGGGTGATGGAGTTTTAGAAAGAGAAAGCCATAACAGTCTGTACGCATTTTCTAGGCCTGATTCCCACGGAAAAACTCGGTATGAAGGTCTGGCTGCTGTCCAGCACCTCACTTCTGTAGGTTTTCCATACAGAGCTGAGTCACCTTTGCCAGACCAAAATGAACCAGTCCTCTACAATTTACTAAGTGCAGGAACTCTGCCAATTCACCTAACCTTTTTCAGTTTCAGTTGCTTTATCTGTCAACGTGTGGACCACAAGGCAGAGCTACGTGGAATCAAGAGATAAAGCCTAGGAAAGTGCTTTCTATAATGTAGAGTGTTCCACAAACATTCAGTTGTAATTATGCAACAAGGTAAAATATAAAAGTGACATACCACTTCACAATTCACAGCAAAAACATCGTGACTAACCATCAGTGGGTGAGAATTTGACAAAAGTATTCACAAAGCCCTCGAGGTATTCTTTTTGGTCATGAACATAAAACTGAAATAAGCATTGCCAAATAAATTAATGTATGTTTTTTGCAAGAGCAAATAAGCCCATAAAAACTTCATCAACTGAAAATTAGCTCATTAGTTCTATCAATTGCTTATTTATCCCTAAGGTCTTTGCTGGAGGTAGCTGCTCCTGTTCTGAAGCAAGCAACATTCTGGGTGACAAATTCTACCTTGGTGACCTGGCACCAGAGATACATGGACACCTTCACAACAGCTGTACCATGTCTCTAAGCCAGCAAGGACTGCAAACCAACCAAAAAATAAAAATCAAAAATAAGCAAGCTTCACAAGGCAGAGTGGCTAACCCCAAGGGCACACATCTTCTCTTACCCTCAAAGACTTCTAAGGACTTTACCATGCAGGTAATCTGACGTCACCACTCTCCACATTCACTTTTTCGGTTATTACATAATGAACAAGAAAAACTGATGCTTCTGGGCACAGTTCTTAGGGATTATTCTTTGATAGTGAATTATAATTGCCAGTGTCCTGAACACCGTTAACGTCTTCTTCCCCTTTCTCCCATCAGTTGCCCTGCTCCCTCAACCCCCCTCCAGCATCACTTCTTTATCTTGTGCTGACTCCACCTCAACTATCTCCCAACATCTTCTCCTACTTCTGACCTCCTCGTTTTCTTCCTGCTACAGCCTTCTGGATGATGGGCTCGACCTACCACCTTCTCCCTTCCTGTATCTCAGTTGTTGACCTAGCCCAAGACACATCATCCAGTCATATAGACCACAATGCAGATGTGGCCTCCAGCCTTGGCTGGACCTCCAAAACCCTGACACCCACTCCCCCACTTCTTTCACATCCTTGACCAGGCACTTTGCACATTTTCATAGCAACAATCCCAAACCTTCATAGCTTTTCCTACCCCAATCCCATTTCCCATCTCATCTATGCCCTTGTCCACCCTGACCCCTTCTTCCCTCCTGCCCTAGGCAACGTTCTCCCAACTTCTCCCTAACAAATCCCTCTGCCTCCAATGGTTTCTGTTCCACTTTTCTTACAAAATGCCATTAGACTTACTTTCTTAAAGTTCATTTTCATTGTATCACTTTCTTCAGATGGTTCACTTGTGCATTACTGATCAAATGCAAATTTCTCAGGCTGCACTGATGGCTCTTGCTTAACCAACCTTATATTATGCACCCAATCTGGGCAGCCCAGAGCTTTATCTTACCTTCTCCTGGGTTGAGAAAAGGGAGGCAGAGAACCAGTATTAGCAGAGCATTCATTATATTCTAGGACTCTGACACACTGACTCACTGAATTGCCACACAGAGTTCATCCTATGAATGTGCTAGCAAAAGCTTGCATGGCTTAGGTGACCTGCCCAAGGTCCCACAGAAAGTAGGTGGCAAATAGCCTAAAATGTCAGGTTTGCTGGCTCCAAAGTGCCCATTCTGTTCATTAGGCTGTATGGCCTGGTTAGCCCACCTGGTCTGCCTGCTACACTTAATATTTTTGAGTGTCTTCCTTCTCTTTTGGAATTCCCAGTCTCACACCCTCTGAAATTAAAAATCTCTGTGCTTGAAACACTCAAGTTAAACTTACCTGATTTACTTCACTATGTTATTTATTCACTACCCAAAATGGTTGCTGAGATTTAATAAAATAGATTATATAACAAAGTATTTAGATAATAGAAATGCAATATAAAAGAAAATAATACTTTTGGGATTCCAATCATAGCATGTAAAAAGCATAATTTTCAGCCCATATACTTACCATCATTCACAAGAGTTTTTGTCATGCCTGGGTTTAAAGGAATACTTCCTGGTTTGTCAGGGTTGGGTTGGGGGTAGTTATTTTCATGTAACTCTTCTGCGGTTGAAAGGTAGTGTTAAAGCTGTCTGTAAAGAATAATTCCTGTAAAGGGGGAGGGGGAAGACAAGCTATTTAATAAAATTTAAACAACTTTTTTTTTGAGTAGTGGTAAGGTTAGAGTCTACTAACTCTTTCAGATTTGAAATGCTAGAATTCTGATTAACATTAAGTAAGGTAGTAGGCTAGAAGAATCCAAGTATTCATAACCTTCAACAACAACAAAAAATCCCTATTGTTCCCTGAACTATATCAGTAATAGCAGCACATATTAAGCATGACAAAAAACTATTCTAAGGACTTTGATTTAGACTTTACCTTAACTCAGAGAGGCAAGTGTACTGACTTCATTTTTACTGGTGAGGAGGAAGCAGCTCAGAGAAGTGAGAACCCCTAACTAAAGTCCTGGAGCATGGCTAACACACACACCCAGGTCTTCTGGTCTCAGCTCACGCTCACTGACCCTGAACACTCACTCAGGTGAGTGCAGTACAAAAGTTCACATGCAGGAACAGGACACATGATGGCTCTCATGAGGGCAGAAGGGCTCAAGTCCAAGGATTTCTTTCAGACACCCTTAACCCAGGCCCAGATCCCCTTACTACAATTGATTCTTAAGAAAGTTTCTCTAAGTTATTATTATAAACTCTAGCAGAATTTGCTGGACTCTCTTTGGCAAGTCCTGTTGTAAAAGGGAAAATTCTTCTGTATGAGAAGTATTGGGAGATTCTAAAAGAATATACTGGATTTCATTTTTTAAATATAAGGCTTTCTTAGAGAAGAAGCACTACCATCAGGTATTATGAAAAATACAACTCAATGCAAATCGTTCCTTTGCTCTAGCTTCTTGCTCATGGGAACATGTTATAAATTCAGACTTCGAGTTTGTTCCCAGATCTCCTGAGTTAGAATCTGCATTTTAAGAAGATTCTCAGGTAAGTCCATGCATGTAAATTTGAGAAGCACTTGTTCTTGCTGACTGGATATATGTTATCCAAACAAACAACTAAAAAATTTGAGAATTCAATCCAAAATAGTGCTTAAATAAAAGTCTATTTTTCTCTACTTATACTAATTTTTAAAAAGAATATCAAATATGCATAGTATGCAGTTACTGTTTCATAAACAATAGCTTAATAGTTGTTACACCAAATATACTTCCCCTTTAAGGAGTGTCAATTACGAGGCCTGCCATTATTACAGTCTACCATTCCTCACTTCATTCTCTTTAATCCAGTTGTCTCGTTGTCACTTCCAGACACATCTGAAACATACAAGAACTTTTTTCCTGAGAGAACATTTATCCTGAGAAAATAAAGACTGTGTGCTTCATAAAAACATATAGAACACAATAAAGGTCTATAGCCTAGTAGAACATTTGTTTTTATCTTAAAAAAGGACCCAACAGGTGAGAACAAGCCTCTTCATAATCATTTCTAAATTAAAAAAGTTAAATCTACTGAACTACTAAAAAGGGCTTTGTATTTGTCAAAGCTAATATATTTTGAATATTGGATAGAGCATGTCTAAATTTGAGTCTATGAGTTTTATACCATAATTTACCACACCTGTGACAGCTTTCAAACCTATTTTCAATGGGAATATTTAAAATATGTACTTATACCACTGAGTGTTATATCTATGTGCAATAGCTGATATGAAAAGAAGGGGGGAATTGCAGCCTGGTACAACCACTATGGAAAGCAGCATGGAATTTTCTAAGAAAACTCAAAATGGATCTGCCTTTCGACCCAGTAATTCCACTGCTAGGATTATATCCTAAGAACCCTGAAACACCAATCCAAAAGAATCTATGCACCCCAATGTTCATAGCAGCACAACTTACAATAGCCAAGTGTTGGAAGCAACCTAGGTGCCCGTCAGTAAATGAATGGGTCAAAAAACTATGGTGCATTTACACAATGGAATTCTATGCAGCAGAAAGAAAGAAGGAGCTCCTACCCTTTGCAACAGCATGGATGGAACTGGAGAGCATTATGCTAAGTGAAATAAGCCAGGCGGTAAAAGACAAATTCTATATGATCTCATCTTTAGGTGGAACCTAATCAACAAAACAAACAAGCAAGCAAAATAAAACCAGAGACAGCGAAAATAAGAACAAACTGACAGTATCCAGAAGGGAGGTGGGAGGTGATAATGGGGATAAAAGGAGGAAGGGTTTTCAGCAACAACTATAAAGGACACATGGACAACACCTAGGGTGGGGGTGGGTTCAGGGGTGGGAGACAGAGATGGATGGGTGGGGGGAGTGATGCGGGGAAAATGGAAACAACTGTACTTGAACAACAATAAAAAAAGAAAAAAGAATACATATTTTTTTCTAATTTTCACTATTGTCTTTATTTGAAGGTTTTTTAAAAATATTTTTTATTGTTATCCTATTATAGTTGTCCCAATTTTTTCCCCCTTGTCCTTCTCTGCCCCTCCCACCCTCCCTACCCTGTCCACTCCCACAGTCAGTCCCCACACTGTTTTCCATGTCTGTGGATCATTCATACATGTTCTTTGTCTAGTCCCTTCCCCTTCTTTCTGCTATCCCTTTCTCCCTTTCCCCTCCCCTCTGATCACATTCAGTGCATTCCATGTTTCCATGCCTATGGTTCTATTTTGTTCATTAGTTTATTTTGGTCATAGATTCCTCTTATAGATGAGATCATATGGTATTTGTCTCTCACTGCCTGGCTTATTTCTCTTAGCATAATGCTCTCCATTCCATCCATGCTGTCACAAAATGTAGGAGTTCTTTCTGCTGCATAGTATTCCATTGTGTAAATGTACCACAGTTTTTTGATCCACTCATTTACTGATGGGTACTCAGGCTGTTTCCGGTACTTGGCTATTGTATATAGTGCTGCTATGAACATTGGCGTGCATAGGTTCCTTTGAACTGGTGATTCAGGATTCTTAGGGTACATTCCCTGAAGTGGAATCACTGTGTCTAAAGGCAGTTCCATTTTTAGTTTTTTGAGGATATACACAATTTCCTTATAAATAAATTTCAGTTTTTTCTGTTCCCCCCTCATATAATGGATAAATATGGCAAAATATTTAGTCAAATCAAGGGTTAAGGAAAAATAGTACCATACATAAAAATCAACTTATTTTACACTGTGTTGTCTGTTTTTTTTTAGAAGGAAAGAAATCTTAATCCCATGAATCCAACCTAAGAACCAGATATTTATCTTCACAAACTAAAGACCACTGTGGATTTGTATGGAATGGGGAGTACAAGTCCATACAAAGCCTGCAGGGTACATGAACTCATTTGATTCTCAGAGCAAGTCCCTAAGACATCAGAGGCACACACTATGATTTGCATATAATAGTGAGGCATCTAAGGCTCAATATGACTAAATAATTTGCTTAAGATCACACATTTAGGGGGGAGTCATGATCTTCTTTTCATGTTTTTCTTCTACAGTTACTTTTCTAAAATCATTAAGTAATTACTATTTTTATACCAGGACTCATTATGACACAATAGTAAAAGAAAAAAGGAAGAAAATATGAGAGAAGCAAGTAAAGGAAATGTAACACTAATAAATAGTATATTATATGGAAAATATAATGTGTACCTAGAATGTACAGGCTTGAAGTAAGCTCATTAAATGTTTTCTCATTTAGCCTCCATTGTGATTCTGTGAGAATGTGTGTCATCACCTCCAATTTACATGAGGAACCTTAGGCTCAAGAACAGTAAATATCTTGCTCACTGTTGCAGAGCTAGTAATTAAATCTAAGTGTGCCCATATGCCAACGCCAAGACTCACTACACTGAACTATCACAGAAAGATAGAGATGCTGAAAAAGACAAAGTCAGTCAGCAGAAAAAGGGTAACGTTTCTCTACAAGAAGCTGCTTTTTGTTTGCCTTTGCTTTGCCATTATTCTTTAATCTATAGAGAATCCCAGAGAAGACCTCCAGAATGGCAGAGAGAGAAACTTCATGAACTCACTGTCCTGTAAAAACAATAAAAATACTGGCAAAGCAATGAAAATCATTTAAAAACCCTTAAAATTAACCAGAGCCACAGAATAAATGGAAAATTATCTAAGAGAAACTACTGAAACTCTGTAATTCAGTGGGGTCTGTACCAGTTTAGCTTGAGGCTGTTCTCACCATTCCTCACTCCCCATATTAGTGACACCATAGCTGTAAGGTGTTGCCAGCCTGGTAGCCAGCAGAGAAAACACACTGCTTTTAGAGCTACATTAAAATCAGTATCCCCAGAGCACTGTCATTATTTTGTCAGAACAAGCAGCTCCCTGGAAAATCTCTATTTCCAGGGTGTTGCAGGCATTTGACTTGACTCAGAGCTCAGCTTGTGGAGGCAGGGGAAGCCATATCCCGGAGCACTATCAAAACAATAGCAGTTGGGTGGCAATATAGCAGCTACCTAAGGATATGACTTCATTTAGGCAAACGAGAACCTGGGCAGGAATTTTAAAGGAAATCTTAGAGAACTAAATGACTGTAAGTAACTCTGAAAACCCGTGACACATTACTGGGGTTTAACAGGTGGATCAGGGAAGACCCAAGAAAAAAGAGGAACACATCAACTCCCTACTGGCTGACCTTGAAGTTCTGCACAAGCAGGAAGTAAAAGCCTTATAAACTGCAGCAAGTTTGAAAACACATCTTCTCAGAGTCCCATGGCAAAGGGTGAAAGACATATAGATAAGGCATTAAAAAACATTCTAAAAAAACGCACCTGACACAAAGAGTTATTACAATACATTATTTCACTGTTGAGTTTTCAACAAAAAATCATGAGACCTGTAACCAAGCAGGAAAGTATACCACATACAGGAGGAAAACAAGACCAGCCAAGAGAAAATGCCCCTGAGGCAGCCCAGATTTTGGACTTAGTAAACACAGACTTAAAATCTGCTATTTATAAATATATTTTAAAAACTAAGAAAACTATGTTTAAACAATTAAGGGGAAGTAAGAATATGATGTCTCATCAAATAGAGCATCAATAAAGAGAAATTATAAAATTAGAAAAATTTTAGAAGTCCTGGAAACTTCTAAAGAAGTTTTGTACCTTTTAACAAAGGTACAAAAATTGACATAAATAATTTACTGTGGAAGCTCAATAAAAGATACAAGGTATCAGAAAAAATAATCCATGAATCTAAATATTGATGAGTAGAAATTATTCCATTTGAGGAGCAGAAACAGAAAAAGAACAAAGAAAAATGAACAGAGGCTTAGGCACCTGTGGGACACCGACAAGTCTTTTGGGAGTCCCAGAAAAAGTCCCAAGAAAAATATGCATAGGGCCAATGGTGGAAAACTTTCCAAATATTATGCAAAATTTTAATCTGTACATCCAAGGAACTCAAAGAATTCCATCCACATAGAATTTATGCATGGACAGCCATACTTAGACACATTATAGTCAAATTGATGTAAGTGAAAAACAAGAGAAAATCTTGAAAGTAGTAAGAGAAAAATGACTTATCCTGTATAAAAGATCCTCAATAAGATTAAAAGTTGATTTCTCATGAGCAACCATGGAAAACAGTGGAATGACATTTCAAAGTCTTGAAAAAAATGAACATGAAGTTAAGGCATTACCAAATGAACAAAATCTGAGGGAGCTCATTGTTACCAGATCTATCCTACAAGAAATACTAAAGGGAGTCCTTCATTTGCAAAGAACACAAGAAGGCAATTTGAATCCACATGAAGAAATATCTTACACTGGTAAATATAATTCCATAGAAAAACATAAATGAATAAATGTGTCTTTGTTTGCAATCATTTTCTTCTATTTAAAAAGACAATAGCATAAGGCTATAATTATAAAATTATATTGATGGAGTCATAAAATAATGTAATTTGTATGGCTGTGATGTTGTAAGGGAGGAGTAGAAAGTGGAGATATATTGGAGCAAAATTTTATATACTATTAAAATTAAAGTAGTTTTAATCTGAACTAGATCATAATAAAGTAAGATGATAATTGTAATCCTCAGGAAAAATATTAAGAAAATAATTTTTAAAATAAATAATATGGGCATTTATTTTTTCTTTTTTTAAAATAACCTTTTATTGTATTTTTATTATTATTTAGTCCACTTATATCCTCTCTGCCTCCACAATCACCACACTATTGACCATGTCCATGAGTTCTTTTCCTTTTATTTCAATCCCTCCACCCCTACCCTTGTTCCCCTTAGCTGTAATCCTGCTATCTGTGAGTCTGTCTCTATTTTGCTTGTTAGCTCCAGGAAAAACACAACTATTAAGTGATGAAGAGATAGCCAACCTATCAGATGCACAATTCAAAACACTAGTAATCAGGATGCTCACATAATTGGTTGAGTATGGTCACAATACAGAGGAAAAAGTAAAGGGTATGAAAAATGAAATAAAGGAAAATGTATTCGGAGTCAACAATGATGGGAAGGAAATCAGGACTCAAGTCAACAGTTTGGAGCAGAAGGAAGAAATAAACATGCAACCAGAACAGAATGAAGAAATAAGAACTCAAATACATGAGGAGATGCTCAGGAACCTCCGGGACAACCTTAAACTTTCCAATATCCAAATCACAGGGGTGTGAGAAGGAGAAGAGGAAGAGCAAGAAATTGAAAACTTATTTGAACAAATAATGAAGGAGAACTTCCCCAATCTGGCAAAGGAAGACTTCCCAGTAGTCCAGGAAACTCAGAGAGTCCCAAAGTAGTTGGATCCAAGGAAGCACACACCAAGACACAGCATAATTGTTATCCAAGATTAAAAATAAGGAGAGACTCTTAAAAGCTGCAAAAGAAAAGGAGATGGTTATGTACAACAGAGTGTCCATAAGACTATCAGCTGATTTCTCAAAGAAACCTTGCAGGCAAAAAGGGGCTGGAAAGAAGTATTCCAAGTCATGACAGGTAAGGACCTACATCCAAGATTACTCTATCCCGCAAAGCTATTATTTAGAATGGAAGGGCAGATAAAGTGCTTCCCAGATAAAGTAAAGTTACAGGCATTCATCGTCACCAAGCCTTTACTATAGGAAATGTTAAAGGGACTTATCTAAGAAAAAGAAGAAAAAAATATGAACAGTAAAATGACAACAAACTTTACAACTATCAACAATCAAACCTAAAAATAAACATACAAACAACACACCAAAAACTAACTAAGCAAACAACTAGAATAGGAATAGATTGACAGAAATAAAGATCACATGTAGGATTATCAGCAGAGAAGGGGAAGGAGAAATGGAGGAAAAGGTACAGGGAATAAGTAGCATTAATGGTAGGTAGAAAATAGACAGGGGAAGGTTAAGAATAATATGGGAAATGGAGAAGCCAAAGAACTTATATGTACCACCTATGGACAAGAATTAAAGTGGAGAGGGGAATAAAGGGTGGGGGGAAATGGGATGACTGTAATAGCATAATCAACAAAATATATTTTTAAAAAATTTCAAAAATTTACTCCAAAGCTACATTAATTAAGACTGTGAAGTACTGGAGTAGGATAGAAATAGAGATCAATGAAATAGAATTCCATTCTAGAGTCTAGAATTAATGATCATTTGTGCTTATAGGTATTAACTGTTGGGGGCTCTGCCCGCAGGGCCCCCCAGCCACCGTGGATGAGAATAAGTCTACCAAGACATGATCTGCTTGGGGAGGAAAGGTGGCTGATCTCTCAAAGGAGAAGGGCCAAGACCCTTTTCCCCAAGGGCTCTTATTGGGTTCAATTTGCATAAGAATACAGGTAAAGCTCATTAAGCATTGTCAGGCAGTAAGGATCAAACAAGAGATAACATACAAAGAAATACAAGTGCTTTTTCTGAGTCAGGGTCTATTAGCTAAAGGGCTACAAAACTTTGGGAAACAAACTCATTTCCTGCTTAGACCCTTATCATCTAATTGAGAGCACTCTTGGCAAGGCAGGTTTCACAGGATTTTATGTATTCTTTCCTAGGCCTGATCACCTTGGGAAACCTGCCCTTTCCAGCACAGTGCTGCAGTGCCCTCTGTCTTTGTTTCAGGTTTAAGTCAGGCAGGGGAAGTAAGGCAGCCAAGAGATTAGGAGACTTCACGCAGACAGAATGAGGACTCACACTATGTCAGGATAGCCAAGGGGCAAGGGTTTATCACTCTCTTTTACTATAACCCCCCAAGTCCTTCCCTGAGGGCCCCCATGATTGTGCCTGTCTTAGGTTGTCCCTCCCTTAAGGAATCTTACCTGTCATTGGCTAATGGATCAAGCACTGGGGGCCGGGCAGGGTGAAGTAAAAGGGGCAGAGGTGGTGCCCCTGCCAGGGAGATAAGCTTTGTCTCCTTAGTGGCATATGGTCCCAAGGTCACTCACTCAGCCTTAGCCATGGGGGGATCACAACTTCTGAAACCAGGCAGGGTGGTTCCCAACAATTAGCAACTGATTTTTGATGAAGGTGGCAAGAAAATTAAATGGAGAAAATGAGTCTTTTCAACATAGCAAAAGGTGCTATGACCACTGGATATCCACATTTAAAAGAATTTATTTGGACCTTACCATATGCCTTATACAAATATCAATTAAAAATGGATCATATACCTATTTGTAAGAACTAAAACTGTGGAATTCTGAGGAAGAAAAGCAGAAACAAATCTTTGTGACCTTGGTTTCTTAGATGTGACACCATAAGCACAAGCAGCAAAAGAAAAATAAATTGAAAAAAATCAAAATGAAAAACTTCTTGTGCTGCAAACTATACTACCAAGAAAGTAAGAAGATAATCCATAGGAAAAAATATTTGCAATTGTTTATCTGCTGAAACTTGCATACAGAATATATAAAGAACTCTTAAAATAAAAAGACAAATAACTGAAAATAGAGGCAAAGGACTTGAACAGATATTTCTCCAAGAAAATACACAAATGGTCAATAAGCACATAAAAATATGTTCAACACCATTAAATCGTTAGGGAAGTGCAAATCAAAACCATGAGACACCACTTTCCCCACTAAAATGATTGTATGAAAAGAGACAATAACAAGTTTTGGTGAGGACATGAAGTTGGAACCCTTATACACTGCTGGTCGGAAAGTGAAACAGTGCAGCCACTTTGTAAAAAAGTTTGGTAGTTTCTCAAAAAGCTAAATATAAAAAAGTAAGCACATGACACAGAAATTCCACTCCTAGATGTATGCTCAAGGGAAATGTAACCACTTGTCCACACAAAAACTAGTACGCAAATGAACAAATGTCCATTATTAATAATAGCCAGTAAAGGGAAATAACCCAAATGCCCATCAACTGATGAATGAATAGCCACAAAGCAGAGCATGTTATTTGGCAATAACAGGAAATTAATGATACATGCTATAACATGGATAACCTGTGAAAATGTTACACTAGTGAAAACATTAAGCTGGGCACAAAAGAATCACATGATTCCTTTTTAATGAAATGAACAGACAAATCTAGAACAGAAAGTAAATTACTGGTTACCTAGAACCAGGTGATATAGATGGTTGGGGGAGTGATAGATTAGGGACATAGGGTGCCCTTTGGGAGTGATGTTTAAAAAGTGATTATAGTGGTTGTACAAGTCTGTAAATATACTAAAAGTCACTGAACTGTTCATGTTAACTTGGTAAATTATAGGGTATATGAATTATATCTCAATTCAGTATCTCCATTCACAGATAAGGAAAATCTTATCTGTGAATCAGAGAAATTAAATAACTTGCCCAGGACATTCAACTATTCTGTGGAAAACCGGAATTTAGGTTCTTTAGTTGTGTCTTGAAAGCATAATCTCTTTTTATGTCTTGAAGAAGATTCTGTTGTCAGTATGTACCAAGTACAAATAATACAGAGACTAGAGCAGAGAAAGTTTGTGTTAAATAGCACTTTTTAAAACAAAAATGTTGAAGGAATTCTACTCACTGGAGTGCTTCTTCAATTTCTTTATATGTCATAAAGGACCTTCAGCATTTATAATATAAATGGCAAGAGGTTCAAATTGTAATACTTGGAAAAACTACAGTCAATTTTCCTTATTCACTATAGTTATGTTCTGTAGAGTCCCACAAACAATGACTTTGTGAATACTGAAGCATTAATCCAAGGCAAATAGGGAGTTAGTCTGGGTGAGTCTCTGGTTACAACATTCTTGTCAATCAGTCAACAGCATAAGCTTGTTTTATGTGTGTTTTCAGTTTAAGACACTTTAGTATATATTGCTGATTCATTAACACTCAACTTGTGTTCAACAGCACAATAACTCAATGCCTGGACAAAGCTTACCTAACACACATATTTTCTATGTCAGGGCACATTTACAGCATTCTTATTCTTAGAACACTAGACAGTGCTATACTTCGGGGCCATTTCAAACAACAAAATCAACCAAAAATACAAATATGCAAAAAATGTGGCAGTATACAAACTGAGTATACAAAAGGACAGTATACAAAAGGACACTTGTTGACAGCGAGAGCTGACAGAAGAAGGCAGTTAGTGTTGCCTTGTGCAGCCTTGGCTTGGAATGTGCACGTCAGGCAATTAAGTTTTTTACCACTAAGCTTGTCTACAAAGGATCACTAAACCACAACTCTTGATTTTGAGGGACAAATTAGTTTTAGTGAATAGGTGACTTTGAAAATACAGAATCTGCAAATAATGAGAACAATCTATTAATTAATGGGTAAAAGGCCATGCAATAACAATATATATATTTTTAATGGAAATAGATATTGGGAAAAACAAAGGACGCAGAAAATGCTTACCGGTGGGAATGAATTTACTGACTGCCCACGTGCGCCCCCTGGTGGATAACAGTACATAAGCAGTAGACTACACTTCGTGCATTTATAATGTATAGAGAGGCAGGCTGAAACTAAATGGCTTACATCAAAATTGGCAGTGTGTGTAATTCTCTTTTTTTGGCCAGATATTTTTGGTAACACAAGATACCAATTCCATTTGTCTTCCTGAAGCCTAGTAAGAAAAAGCTACAAATTATCCAATTTCAGCATAGTACAGGCATATTTAGCATGTTTTGTGGAGAGCCCCAGCAATCCAAAGTAAAAAATACCGGGCAACATATTAAGAAATAACTCACACAATGTAATTTATTTGGATAATTTTACATGCGTAGGTCCCTATAAAAGATTCCTCTAATTTGGGAGATGAAAAGTTACTGTATGTAAAGTAACACCATGGCCTCTGGAAACCATCAAGTCTGCACGACACTGGCTGACCAATTATCAAGGCTTTTACATCGTCATTCCAATACAAGGTGGGGGCAAAAGTAGCTTTACAGTTGTTCATATGGAAAATAATACAATGCTCATTAAATAACAATACAAGAATAAACTGTTCCATGTAATCACAACTGTAAACCTACTTTCCCCCACCCTGTATATTATTGACCACAAGTATTAGAATAAATATACTATATGTATGTTACATATATAGTCTATCAAGTTTAGAATATCTAGAGAATATGCATGTAAGGGAAACTCCCTTAGATTTAGAAAAAGGATTAAAAGCAAAATGTACCCACCTGCTCAGCATTCCCTCCCTTACAATCTTCACTTTCTGTGAACTCACTGAAAATTCAGAGACATTCCTTCACAGTGCCATCAGAATCAGAAGTGCCATCTTCAGAGAGTTCCTTATTGAAATCAAATTCTGATGCAGAGATTTGGGGTTGGGTTTGTGACCACTGACAGTCAGTTTCTTCTTTCTGAGTATCATAAACTATTTTCACATGGGTTTTACTCTTTGGATAACTTTCATTATGCTTTTCATTCTGTCTGTCCTTGTCACTGAGAAATGCACAAGATACATTTTCTTCTGAAACACATATGAACTTTTTATCACCATCAAAGCTTCCCAACTTAGAAATAGTTTTTTTTAACAGCATACAAGTTTACGTTATTTTTCATGTGCAGTGAGGTTTTCATGAGTGATTTTAGTGGTTCTAATTTGTTACAGTGATTATCTATTTGTATGGTTAATTGGTTTTATCTATTTTTTCCTCTTCTGTGCCTCTAATTTGAAGATTTCTCTCCTCTGAGGATGTTATATGGACCCTTTCCTCCATATTCTGATGTTTGAAGCCTCTAAATGGTTTAGCTTTCTTGGAAGTAGGCATCTATCTACCTCTTGTATCACACGGTCATCTTCATCAGAATCTTGAATATTTATTTTAATTCTTATTGCTGAAACAGAAGACCTTGGTTCTCCAGGACATGTGGCAATTTTCAGTTCCAGAATTTTCAGGTGGCAGAAGTGCTGAGTTTCAGGTTCATCCTGTTTGGCTTCAGATGCCCCTAGCAGGCCCGTAGAATAATTGAACAAAGGATCCCATTCAATGTCAGTCGCTGGACATTTGTGGCCCATCCCATACTTTCCAGGCTCTCTTTGTTCTTTGATGGTTCACTCCCCTTTTCCTTTAGAACCAGGCTATTTTCAAGAAAATTGTGTCTCACATTTGAGTCACTCAATGAGACCATAGGGCTTCACAATAGCTCCTAAAGTGGTCAACTCAGAAAGCCTCTTCTGCTTTTCTTCAACCTCAGTCCTCACTGACTTGAATTCTTTGTTGATTCTTTCCAATTCTGCCACAGCTGTCTAGTGTTATCAACGGCAGATGAGTTTTGTTTTGTCTTTAAAAATCACATAACGTGAAATTCAAACTCCAGGATATCCTGGACAAGTAGTTTCCTATCATTAGCTCTTCTAAACCCAGCTTTAAACACAGGGAATTGTACTAATTGATCAGTTCTTGGAAAGAAAATGAGAAATCAATGACTCACTGTTTAAGTCTTTCAAATGTCTAGCTTTTCCCACGACAGATTAAAGTACATTTGCGCCTTATTACTAGGGTGAGTATACATCAGTGGAACAGGTCTATACGTAATTATTAAATTGTGTCCAATGTAACATAATTTGGACACAGACTCTTCACCTTATTATTTACCAAACAGTGACAATTTGGAAACAATTCAAATTGCTGAATGCCTCTTACACTGAACTATTATTCAAAGCAGTAGACTTTACTTAATTTAGTTGGCCCTAACATTCTAAGGTCCCTGATGTTCCTCAGAATGTCTCAAACACAAAATAAAAGACATGGCCCCACCGACAACCATAAAGAATCAAATAAAACTAAACTCCAGAGCAGCTGGATCCACACTCGGAAGGAAAATCAAGCTGGGGACAAGAGATAAGGCTGGGGGTGCTGGCTGCTCACAGCACCTGGCAGCTCCTTTCCTTTCACTAAGGAAATCACACCTCTTCCCTCTTTCCGAGATACACTTTCCTGTATCAGTTATGGCATAATTTACACACTTTCTCCTTCTTCCAAACAAGAGATTTCAGATATGAGATGTGGTCCAAATTATGCTTCTTAGAACTCTGACTTTATTTTAGATGGCTTATATGTTTGGATAACATTCACGTGCTTCCTCTTTATACAGTAAGTTTTCTCCTGGCTCCACAGCCTTTGAATTTATCATTCATTGTCTACTAAGAAACTATCTCTGTTAAAACCTAGAGTGAAGTGTGTGATAAAGGTGCATGGCATTTTGGTGGAGGAGAGAGAAGGAAAAGAGCTGGCTCAGGGATAATTATCCTAGGACTCAAACATAAACGCCTGGATCTGATTTCTCTTTAAATAAATTTGGAAAGGGGATTAAACTCTGGATAACCAATCAGAACTGCCTTTTGACAAAAGCTGGGTTTTATTTGGTTGCCATGATTCAGAGAGAGCTGTTTGTGCTCTGGGGGTGCGATTGAAAAAAAAAGTGATAATACTTTCCCTCCACTTCACAAGGTACTATTTCTTTTGCTCCATCAAAAGCTAGATTTGGAGGGCTAATTCTGAAGTTGGAAGGCACACGTGGAATCTTTGCTCAGGCTAGAGGTGATTGGAAACACCTCCTTTTGATTTGTAATTACTCCTTGCCCAGCTTGGGTCCCACGCCAATGCTTTTCACCAGAGCAGAGTAAATCCCTGACAATACTTTCACGCTGGGGATGTGTTACAGGGAGAAAGAAAAAAACACCACGAGACCACGCACATGCATCGTACAACCGGCAAACCCATGTACGCGTTCTAGGATTCCGAGAGCCCAGTGTTTGGCAAACGCTGGTCCTTAGAGGAGACTTTAGGGCCCGGAGCGCGCCCTCTGCAGGGCCACGCCCCACCCATCCGAGCTCCCGCAGGCCTCTCTCGTAGGGCGAGGGCGGCGCGCGCGCAGAGCTGGCGGTTGCTCTTGAGGGGAAGCACCCTCCCAAACACTGCACTGCCGCTTGGGCAGGCAGTGCACGGCAATCTTCTTCTGAATATCGCTGGACGCCACCCTCCCCAGGTTTCACAAGTCCTGAAAGATCACCTATAAGGTCTGCGAAAAATGCCTCTAAACAAGAGCCCCTTAGCACCCTCACTTCTCGGGACATCTTCGAACGCACTGTCCGCGGGAAGGACAGGGAAAGGGGGAATAAGGACCAGCACCTGGGTGTGCGCGGCTGGAAGGACCTACGGCACTCCAGGGCACTCTGGAACGACTTGGCTGCTAGTTGTAAGGCAAGTGCTTGTTCTCTTGCCCGTAGCAGCCGCTCTACAGAAATTGCCCTTAAATAGTTAAGGTAGAGGAGAACACTACCACCCATCTCTGAGGTCTGGGGGAAAGGCAGGTTATGGGCATCAGAGAAAGGAAATACGAGGGCGTTTCAGAATGGGGGAGAGACCGATAGCTTAAAAAGGACATAAAACAGAGCAGTGGCCCGGAGAACCTGTTCCGAAAACGCAGGTTTAGCAATGGAATGGAAATCAGCGGGGAACAAATGAGAAGACTGCCCTCCCCGCGCCCCGACACGCCCCAGGCTGCGCTGCGAGACCCTCTTTTCACATCTAGACCAGCGAACCGACAGAAGAAATCAGTCACTGGTGAGGATTGTCTTCACGTCCCTCCCACCCCGCCACCTCGACTACACTTTACAATGGTCCCTGCAAGCTGTGCTAACTGAGGATGACAAGCTAATTTTTAAAAATACAGTTAACATAATTTATTTTAGCCATTTTAGGCACGGTAATGCTATGGTTAACTTTCTTATGCTACAATACTTAAGTATTGGAAACAAGTTATATGTTTTAACAGTGACACTTACACCTATTTCCAATGAAGAAAATTCTTGGCCCTTCCAAGAATGGGAATGGTTCGTAGTCAACCCCTCCCCAAGCCCTGCTGACGGTCTTCCCACAAGCTCCTTCTCCCATACAGCCTCAGCCTGGCTCCTCTGACCTGGAGCACCTCCAGCAGCAGCCACTTGCCTCACTCAGTTCCCACTGCATTTCTCAGGTCTGAACTGTCAGTGCAAACGCTGTCACTAACCCCTGGTGCTTTCACGGGGCATGGAAAATGACAAAAAAGTAACTCGAAAGGTAGCGTGGTCAAGGCCACCGCACTGGCTCAGAAAGTATGGGTGTTATTGGCAAGATCAGGCAAAAGCAAGCACCTGCCCTGATACCGCTTGTGCCTCAGGGTAGCATCTTATATAGGCCATGGCTACTCAAAGGTGGGGTGTCTTAGATTTCCCAAGCAATAGTGAGGCTTGGGGGTGCAGTCAGGGGAGAAAATGGGAAGGGAGCTGAGAGTGGATGGTAGGCAAAGTGGCACCTGAGTGTGAAGTGTGCGTGTTTGACCTCTTGGTGGGGAAGGAAGGTCATAGAGACCTAGCTAGAGGTAAGGAAAAGAAGTCCCCAGGAGCTGAAAGAACGCCCGAATTAAGGAACCTCCTGCCTTGTGGAGGTAGGGCCTACCTTGCTCCTAAATAACCTCCTTTGTTTTTTGTTAAAAGTTTGTCTGTTCACCTTCATAGATCGTGGAGAGAACCTCAGTTTGGAAGCACATCTTAGCTTTACCTTTCTCTAACATGTGATCCTGGGCAAGGTATGTGACTTACCTGAGTTTTTGTTTCTTGACTTATAAAAGCAACTTGCCTTTTATAGGGTGGTAGAATCCAATATGAATCAGATATTATACCAAAGTGCCTGGCAAAAAGTAGGTGAGAATTTAGGAGGATGATGAAGCCTGTCCCAAGTGCTACCCCTCTTCCCCATCCACAAATATCCACACATACCCACCTGACACTTGTCCCTAAAATCCTTCCAGTTGAAACTAATTCACAAAAGGGAAAAATATCCCCATTCCATTGGTCTCCTTTGTAAATTGAAATAGTCTTGGGATGACTGGCCTCCTAAGTCCCTTAAAACTTCAATTAGTCTTTGAGATGCTTTGCTTTTCTTCCAGTAGAGCACAATGAACCTGGGTGCTTGGGGGTGGGGAGAGGGGCAGGCCCTTCAGCTCTGGACCACTCGAGGAGGTCCATGAATCCCCCTCTAAGAAATTACATGCTGGGACCCCGTCTTCCTTTCTTTTCTTTTGAAACACCATATTATCTCAAATGCTTATGGATACTTTAGAAATGGGGAAAAAAATCTTTTTTTTCTTATTGTTTGTTCAGTGAGAATAGCCCCAATGATGTTTAAAATCCTCATGCAGGGATATGTTTATTGATTTTAGAGACAGAGTTGTGCCTGCAGAACTCCCCGGTCACTGTGGATTAGAATAAATATGTCCAACGTGTGATTTGCTTGGGGAGGAAAGGTGACCAGTCCCTCAAAGGAGAAAGGTCCTGAACACCTTCTTCCCTGCATTTTTATTGAGTTCAGCTCACACAGAAATGCATAGTATGCACATAAAGCTCATTGACCAGTGCTCAAAATGCTACTGACATCATTTACAGATAATAGTTGAAGAAACACAGGGATTGTCTCTGGTCAGGGTTGGCTTTAGCTCAAGTGTCTGTTTCATAGCAACAGGGCAGAGCAGGTCTCAGAGGAAATAATGTATATTCTTTCTCTGGCCAGATTCACCCCCGGGAGCCATCTATTCTAGTACAAGGTCATAGCTGCCTCTGGCATAGTTCCCAGGCTGAGTCAGGCAGGGAAGAGCAAAGCAGCCAAGAGACTAGGAAACTTTTGCAGAAAGACTGAGGACTCAGTCTTTCTGACAAAGCCAAGGGGTGAGGGTCTTTCCGCCCCTTCTCTGAAGACCTCTTAAGTCCTTCCCTGATGGCCCTTCTGACAGTGCCTGTCTTAGGGTGTCCTTCCTCCTTTGAGGGATCTTACCCATTATTAGCTAACCAATCATCCACCTGGGGCCAAGCAGGGAGAATTGAGGGAGGCAGGGACTGTTCTCCTGCCCAGAAGTAATGTTCTGTCTCCTTAGTGGTTCATGTCCCCAAGGCCTTTTCACTCAGCTCTAGCTGTGAGACAAAAGACTACAGTTCCTGAAACCAGGCGGGAAGGCTCCCAACAACAGAGGAAGGGAGAGAAGCATTGATGTGAGAGGAAAACATCGATCAGTTGTCTCCCATCTGCATTCCCTAACTGGGGATGGAACTGGCAACCTACATATGTGTCCTGACCGGAGATTGAACCTGCAACCTTTTGGTGTTCAGGATGACATTCCAACCAACTAAGCCACTGAGAGCAGCCCTGATGACTTTTAAACAATTCAAGACTGCTGAGAGTCTCTAATATTAATTTAGTTTTACCTCTTGATATGGCACAACTGTTTGGCCAGTAAAACACAAACAGATGTATTCCTTTTGTTTTGGTGGTGGGAAGGTGTGTAAGTCATGGTGATCACCCTGAAAGTCCTCAAAATGCCCTCAAGTAAGAGGCATAAATATTTGTGTCTGCATTTAAGAATGAAATGACCTAGACTGAATACTTTTCATAAGTCACTTTCTAGGGTTATTTTTACCTGATGAGTTTTCCACGCCTTAAATTATTTTATTTTTCCATGAAATAATTTTTATAGATGAATTTTATTGAATATGTCCTCTCTTTAAGACACCAGAAAAATGTGAATGCCTCAACAGTTTCCAAATCATGCCATCACTGCGATTCACAAAGAAAGATACTTTTTTTTAATGACAAAAAAATTGAAGTTGCCTATTCATCAGTGGTGACTTCCTCACTCTGAAGGCTCAGTCTTCATCTGAGGCTGTGGAAATCGCATCCATTGTTTTAGATTTTGTGGCCAAAACTGTGCTGCTGCCAGCACTCCTAGAAAAAGATGTGTCTGATACACCTTCCACTGGTCGAAAATAGGACAGGGCTGCCAGCTGCGGGTTGATGGCGTACTCACGTTCATGTTTCTTTATAAAACTGAAAGATGAAAACATATGCCCAGAATTGTTTTAAATTGTGTATGTTTGCAGCACAACCCCAAAAAGCATCACAAAAATTAAAACAGTGTATGAATTCTGTCCAATACATCGGTTACTTGGTATAATACTATGTAAATGAATGAAAACTGTTAGACCCTAAGCAGATGTGCTAATGAGACAGAGTTCACAGCCCTTTTGTTCAAGGCTATCAAAAAAGGATGCATATCCATATTCTCTATATTCTTTCCAGTTGATTAGGGAGATTTCTTGTTCTAGAATCAGGGGTGTCCAGCAGGCAGCCCAAGGGCCGCATGCATCCCAGGATGGCTGTGAATGCAGCCCAACACAAAATTGTAAATTTACTTAACACTGAGTTTTTTCGTGATTGCATGTTGCAATGTATTTACTGTGTGGCCCAGAGACACCATAAGACTGGACATTCCTGTGTCTCGATGATTATTTAAAATATTGGGAAATGTTCAAGAGGGATATTCCCTAAGAGACAGCGCATTTTTCTTTCTGAATAGGGGAAATGGAGCCAACTGAATGCCTTCCAGATAAATTTGAAAGTTACATTTTCCTGACAGTCAGAGACATGGGTAAGAGCTGCACATCATATATGTTGTAGAGACTCCAGAGATCTGTAGACTTACCTGGTTTTCAGTTTGTAGAGCAGGGAACTAGATACTGCCAAGAGGATGACGAAAAGGCAGAGGGTCATCAATGAAATGCCCAGCATTATTTTTAACTTATTATCCTGCTGCCCTACCCCTTCGTCTTCATTTGTAGCATTCAAATCAGAGCCTACGAGGAAAGAAAGGCAATGCAATGGAAAAGAGTAATTGTGTTTGTCCAGCATGTTTTTCTTCAGGAGTAAGGGTTGCAAAGCCACTGCAGAAAGGCCCTCACCCTCGCGAGTACTCACTGCTCACTCCCCTACCCGCAGGCAATGCAAAGGAGAAGGATCTAGGTTACCTCCTGCAGCCGAGTACCTTATTTGGTTTAATTTTCACAGGAACCCTGGAAAAACTGTCCTCAGCTCCAGTTTACAGGTTCACAGAAGGCTATGAATTTGCCCGTGACACAGAGCTATTAGGTGGCAAAATCTGGTTTCAAACACAGGTTACCGATATGTGTATACAGCAGACTTCCTCCCTAATAAAAACCAGTTCAAAACTCTAAAGAGATTACTATTAAAAATGTGAATTTACATACATACATTGTTCAAAAGAGAAAGATACAATTTGACTCTTGGGACATGCATTGATTTTTCTTTTAAGCTGATATGATCGTGTATCAGATGCTTTCTCCATGAGGCTGAAGAACTGAACTTGCCATTTTATTATTGAGATCAAACCTCATGTACTTGATGTTAAAGGAAGAAACCAAAACTTATTTAACTTTCTAAAATAAGTTATATAATAAAAATTATGTCTGGATCCAGAGATGCCAAAAGTCTTTTTACTAAATCTGTTAATGAAAATATATCTTTACTGTCAAATTTTGTATTTTTAAAATATGTCAGACTTAGTAGACATTTATTTAATGATAGTTTTAAATACTTTAAATGGTCATGTTAATATTTCTCCCCTTTTCCCTTCAAGGATGTTCCTCTTCTTCTAGGTAATGATGTTTTTGGTAATAAGCAATGACAAGCTCCCATGTCTGTATGCTCTGATTTTTAAAGATAGTAATTGTTAAAGTGGAGTCAAATGTGTACAATTGCCAAAGAATATCATCTTGACTTTGAGGCAGATTATTTTGGGAATAAGCAAATTATGTTAAAATGGGCCACTCTCCTGAATTGCTTTGCTACTTTTTAAAAATGTTTTGGAAAGAACTCATGTTTGTCAAGGTGATGGGCAAAACGAGAGAAGGATTTGGGATTCCTACCCACTGAAAAGTATGAAAACTCTAATGGCGGGTTTGAACAGGGTTTCTCCGTAAACCTTGGTTTTCTCACCTGTGAAATGGAGAAAATACCAACTTCATGGAGCTGCTGGGAGGATTAACATAGTAATGTTTGTAAAGCACTCGCTGTGCGATTAAAAATCAATCACACTCGATTTAATTACTCAAAAAGGCAAAATATGTCTCCAGTGTCCCAGGACCTGTCCTTCTGAGTCTAGCTCTCCTAAGACAAAGACGCCTCGCTCCACTTTCTTGAAGCGCTGCAAGGCAAGCGGCGGCCCCTGTCGAGTAATCCAGTGCAGAACTGATGGGACAGGATGTCCACGGAGCACCAGAGGCCGTTGCTTTCTCAGTGGTTTATTTGCAAGACAGAGGTTTGAGGAACAGTAATATATTACCTTGCCATGAAATTTTCCATTCAAATCAGTTCTTTCACACATATAGCTATGATTAATCCATTAATGAAAATTACTGCCGTCAGCAGCAGGAATTCTCTCATTCATTACTGGCAAGAATGCAACATGTTGTAGCCACTTTGGAAGATAGTTCGATTGTTTCTTACAAAGCTAAACAGAGTCATACTATACAATCCAGCCAACACAATCCTTGGATATTTCAAATGAGTTGAAAATTTGTGTCCTTATGAAACCTACATCTGAATGCTTATAGATTTATTTATATTGCCGAAACTTGGAAGCAATCAAATGACCTTTAGCAGGTGACTGGATAAACAAACTGGTACCTCCGTACAGTGGAATATTATTCAGTGGTGAAAAGACATGAACTATCAAGCCATGGGATCTTATGTGCATATCACTAAGCAAAAGAAGCCAGTCTGAAAGGCCTACATAATGTGTATGTGTTTCCAAATATATGACATTCTGGAAAAGGCAAAACTATGGAGACATGAAAATTTCAGTAGTTGCCAGAAGCAGGGCTGAGGAAGACAAGGAATAAGGGAGCTCAGAAGGTTTTTAGGGCAGAAACGCTGTTCTTTGTGATATCACAGTGGTGGACACATGACATTTCCATTCATCAAAACCCATAGGTTTGACTGTAATTGAACAACAATAACAAATTTTTTTAAAAAACTGTAATTGAGCAACAATAAAAATTTAAAAAAAAACCCAGATTTGTATAACAAAAAGTGGACCCTAATGTAAACTGTGAACTTTAGTTAATAATACAGTGTTAACATTGGCTCACAATTATAAAAACTGTACCACACCAATGCAAGGTGGTAATAAGGGGAAACTGAGCATAGGGAGTATATGAGAACTCTGTTTAATTTCTGCTCAATTTTCCTGTAAACCTAAAACTACTGTAAATACAAAGTCTATCAATAAAAAAACACAAACTACATTCTATATTTTATTCACTTGCCTACTCCTCTATTTGGTTCATCTGTTTCAGGAACATAAGTTATAAAACAGGAAGATAGAAATAGTCATCTGCAATATGGTAACTGGAGAACAGGCTTAACAACCATAACGTTCCTAAAATGGTAAATGTCGTCTGCTTCAGTTAGCCACCGCCCTGCCCACTCACATACACCTTACCAGAAACACGGTGTCACCATGTAGACACTACCCTGTGTGCAAGTATTTATGTTTTCATTTAATTGAAGTATTTTGTTCTTACTTGGAATTGGTTGAAATAATTGATCTTTTGCTTCTTCATTCCCCTTTGTTTCATTTAAAGCTGTTAAAACAATAAATTGGTGTTATGGTAAACAAAATTTACTTACTAAAATTGTGTGCGTGTGTGTGTGTAATACATACAGTTTATTCTCATTATTCATTGTAGTTGTTTTTATAATCCCGGGGGAAATACAGGGTTAGTTAGGTTCTTGTGAGGTCACAACACGTTCATCAAACAATCAATACAAAACCTTGTTTTATGTGTGCTTATGTTTGAAGATATTTTATTTCTGTATATATTGCTGATCTGTTAAATTGCACTCACAGCCAACAAGCACTCTAGCTCCCGCCTAAATAAAGCTCACCAACACACACTTTCTCCATGAGGTGCACACATCACAGCCGTCTCATGCTTAGGAGCACCAACTAGTATCTAATGCTACACTTAGGGGATATTTTAAAGAGCAAAACTGCCAACAGAAAATACATGTAGCACTAAAGAGATCACAAAAATGACACTTATTTACATTATGGGAACTGAAAAAAAAGAAGGCAGAATGTTGCCTTTTTCTGCCTCAGCTGCGAATGTTAGTAACAGGCAATTACAATGTTTGGCTGCTCTGAGCATGTCTGCATGTAACTGCGAAAGTACTTCAGGTATTAATTTGGGGGAATACAAATAAACCTTAGGTGAATATGCAAATAATGAAGATCAAGTGAATATGGTACATATTTTACATTTGTAATACACACATATATGTGTGATGTCACATGTATACATGTATGCATTTACATTACATTTACACATGCATGTACATATATGATATGCACATTAAATTTATAATGTATGCTTGTATATTTGTGATACATACATTAATTTTATGCATGCATGTATTTTGATATGTACTTTGCATTTCTACCTGCATCTCCATGTGCTTATGTACATACTGCTCCAAACACAAAGAGGGACTATATTGGGCAAGATCCTTATTTAAAATTTTTAATCATAAATAAAATGATTGTAAATTGATAAGTTGTATAAACATAACACTTGTCTGGGGAGGATTAGAAGCAAAGCATTTGATTGACATTCTGAGTTTGTTTTGCATTTGCTATTACATGTCATGTTGGCAGCAAAATATTGACATTAATTGTTAGTATGAGAACTACTGACACAGATCTTGGCTTTTTTACATAAGACTTTAGTACAACAAAACATTTTTCCCAGCTACCTAACTACTATGATTTTACCTTTAGCTAACATTGTCCAAAATGCAGGCTCATTTGGACCCTGGGTTGATTCTGTTTAAAAAAAAACAAAATAGAACAGGATGACAAAATAAGGTAATTTGGCTTTAGTAAATTTGTGACAGAACATTCATTCACTCGTTTGTTAGTTTAGGCATTTAATAGTTAAACCATGAGCTCCTACCATGTGCCAGACCCTGTGGTTGGTACTGAAGTCACAGAAATGAGCAAGACATTCTCAATGCTCAAGGAACACACTCAACTTTGAAAGCAGTAAGAATCACTGTAAATTATGTTGCAGGATAAGGAGGGACCCTTCTTTGAAGGGAGCACACAGGCAGTACGCATGGAAGGACCAAAATCAACTTGCGAAAGTTGGATACCCTTCAGAAGGGAGATGATGCTTCAATACAAGTGAAGAGGACTAGAAATTGTTTGCCAGGCAACAAGGGGAGACAGTGGTCATTCCACTGTGAGCAAACTCAAAATCATGAGCAGGATGGGTAAGCTCTTAAACTTCTGGTGGTCTAGAAGAATGTGGATGGGGCATGTGACCAGAGATGAGAGTGAAGAGTTCTTTAATGCAGGTCATTTCAGACTTGAATCCCTAGTTAGAAGTCAGAGTGTAACCCCATATTTAAGTAGCGAGACTTACATTTTTTACTCATATAATGATATGCTCCAGGCATGACTACAGTGTTGTAACTTTAAATTTTTGAATATTTTTCCCAGAGGGTTCTTTATTCTTTTCTTCTTCATTTACTTTTAGTAAATTAAAACTTGAGTGTAAATTACTAGATATTAAAGAAAGGAAATACCAGGATGATAAGATTTCTATTTTTAAATATATCAAAGACACTGAATAGGTTTTTATTTTTATTTTTAGTAGTGTTAAAGATACAAATGAATTTACAGTAATCATATTGGGAACATACTTGTATTGCATGAACTGGAGAAAATAGAGTTTCATGTAACAACATGTCCATTGTCCTCAATTAGACCATTCATTCAAGCCATCCTGGATTGTATAGTTTCACAAATACTTTATAAGGAACAATATGCTTGGCCAGAAAGGCAAATGATGATTTTGCAACTTCTTACTCCCACCCCCAACCCCCAAATAATCTTTGGAAACACTAATAATTGACTCATGCAGAGAAAAGTTTATTCCTCAAGCTGGTAGAAATTTTTATGTAATTATTAAAAGTCATATTACAATGTATTACATATTTATATAAAATAAAATTATACCTACATTTATGGTAACTATAGTTATAAATATAAATCAAATACATTTTATTAAAATAAAATTGTATCATAAAAAGAGCTCACTTTCTATGCCTTGTCATATAATCTGAAAATTGACCCTTAGATTTTCAGCTTAAAAGACTTTAGAGTGATTTTAAATTGTAGCAGTACAAGTTCTTTAGGCATGCAATTACTTTATGAACTACTCAGAGTAGTGAAACAACTTAAATTTTTACTCATATTATGATATGCTCCAGGTACAACTACAGTGTAGAAACTTTAATACTTTGAAATCTGTTTTTAGAGTGATCTTCATTGGAGTTTCCAGAAGGCGGTGTAGTTGTTTCATTGACGAGTTTATCTGGGAAAAGGGATAATGGATTATCAGCAGGTAGAAACATGGACTCAACATTTGTTATCTGGCATATACTTAAGCTAAAAAGTGAAACAAAGACAAGGAGAAGGAAACAGAGAAAGATGTTGACAATTTTTTGAGATAAAGGAGAGGAAAGAAAAAATAAAGTTTTTGCCTGAGGTGCAATTCATATGCCTATAATATGCAAGAGAGAGGAAAAGCCGGGATTGGGGGGACAAGCTTCTCTTGGAGGTAAGGAAGACCCATTGGGTTAGATACTTTGTCTTGGATGGTTCCTGCACAGACCTTCAAATGATACTGTCGGCCCAGGACAGTTTGGTTGCTGTCAGTGTAAAGGCAAGAAAAAGGAGGCAACATCAGTTTCCATGTAAATTGGAAACATACATGTTTACTACCCAGAACAGAGTTTGGGTATAAAGATTTGGGACCACAAGTTGAGGATCTTCAGGCCTGATTTAGCACGTATCTCAGTCTGTAATGTGTCCATCTGCAGGTATGTCAGTGAAAGAGTATCTGGGGACAGCTGTGACTGGAGGACCATATTTCCCCCATGAAATTGGCCTGAAATTTCAGTTATCTTTGCTTATTACAGGGTTCAACTAAGTCCCGTATGCAGTACAGGCAATGCCACCAGAGGTGGAGTTCTACAGAGAGGCAGAGTGAATTCAGACCAAGTCTACCCAGAGGCACAAAAGGGCGGGAAAGAGAATGTTACCAGAGTTGACATTGACTCGGGCAGGACTAGAACAATTGGTCAGAAATCCTTAGACTCTGCCTGCAATCCTCTTACACCATGTTGGGGAAGACTGTCTGGATTGCTTCGGCTACGTTCCCTCAGAATTTCAGGGACTGAAAAAATCGTTGTTATTCAGAATTATTCTGGAGATTCCACTCTCCTGAGGGGCCAGCTCCTCTAGAACATCCCATGCACATCAGCATGTCTCCCACTGTCAGAGCCCCATTTAACACGGCAGCAACCCATCCCAGTCCAACCCTCTCTGACAATCCTTTGGGGACATGAACGGTGGGAACAGAAGTTCGGGTTTTAGAATCATTTCCATGGGTCCTCAAAAATCCATCTCCTAAGGGAATTTGTGATCTGTTTCTTAAACAGACTCTTTGTATCTTGTCCCAAACAGCTCAAGATATTTGCTTGTACAAGCAAAATTCCCATGAATTACCTAATTAATGTATGCCCTTGAAATGTCCCAATGTTTGAAACTGCTCAAAATATTCCATTATTATCAAGTAGCTGTACTAATAATTAGGATTACTGAGTCTGTCTTTTACCAATTAAAATCTCCATTGCCAGAAACACACCAAGGTAAAAGATGCGTTATATGTATTTTGGAGACTTTTACTGGCCTCCAAACTCATCTATCAAGTAGTTACCCTTGGTGGAAAGGTAAAAAAAGGAAATAACATTTGGAGCTGAGGGTATAAAGCAGAGAGCAGTAAAAATATGTATCTAAGAAAGACATACAATTTTTTAGTCCTAAATTTAGTTTTTATTTTCATGCAAACCAAAAATATGAGCCTAAGAAATGTAAGAACCTCCTTGCCTTCTAAATTTATCAGTACAATAGACATGGAGTCTCCTTATTTAGGAACTAAGACTTCTGACATTAGTTCCTCTTAAAATCTT
Source organism: Anoura caudifer (assembly GCA_004027475.1). NCBI lineage: Eukaryota > Metazoa > Chordata > Mammalia > Chiroptera > Phyllostomidae > Anoura > Anoura caudifer. The sequence goes on from PVKU01005494.1 coordinate 81,574, forward strand.
TTTTCTATGCAATATTCTGTATTGCTGTTTTGAAATCTTGCTTCAAGGGCTTTTCATATTTGCAGTGGTGCATTTCAGTACTTACAGTTTCTTAGAGCGAACTTCAGATCAGTTGTTGCTCTCACAGATATTTCAGACTGGGTGCCATTTGGACTTGGTGTTGTGAACACATCTAAAATCATAAGATAAAAGTTTGCAGCTGCTAGCTAAGTTACACTTTTTGTTCCTTTACATTTTTCTTCATCTGATTTAAACAGAACAAAACAAAACAAAACAAAACATATGCAATGACTAATTGCAGAAAAAGAATAATAAGGTATTTGAGACTTTCATCTATAAAATAAGGAAGTAGGACAAAGGTTAAAAATACAATTCATGAAGAAAAGAACTAAATTAGTATCTTTTTGCTAATGACTTTCTGAGAAGAAATTATTGAGGAATTTATGGAAAAACATATTGAAGTGCAAAATAAGTTCCGAAGTATATTTGTAGTGCGTAATATTTTCACATCTACATTTGATAATGTATTGACATTATCAAAAAAGCCTAGTAAGAAACTTTCATTTGCCCTTGAATCTTCTGTTAAACTATGGAACAGTTCAGATTAAAAAGCATATATTTCAATAATAACCAAGGTCTCCTATGTACATTCACATTTATACATGTACATAAAGGATTCTGTTCTTAAGAGTTATCAGTGTGGTTGATTATAATTCAGAATTAATGGGCATATTCACCTAACCAGAGTCAAATAAATCAGATAAAGATGGCTGACTATATATATCTCCTTTTTCCAAAATCTCATAAAATGACAGAAAATTTTATACACACATGAATGTATATGTATTCAATACATATATATCTATTACTCTCAGAACACACACACACACCCCTGTGTTGATAATGTGTAATAATTTTTGACAAGTTTTTGAGCTAGATCTATGGAGAAAAAAAGGAAATTTCAGCCCCACTATTCATGTGGTATTTTTGCAGGGAAAGACAGATCAAAGAAACATAAAGGTAGCAATTGAATGAATTTCAAATGAGAATTTAGATTATATTAAATGTGAATTTTGCATCAGTAAGGAATTGATGTTTGACACTTGGTGGTTCTCCTTGAAAAATAACATTTTATGCCATATGCTGATGCAAACACTGGCCAGTAGTGTCCGTGTCATTATGGATGAACTGAAACATATACACAGACTACCGAGTCTGGTGGAGGAATAAAGATAACCAACAGGCTTTTCTCTCAAGAGGAGCCAAAGCCGTGCCCTCCGCCATCACAGGCCTTTATTCTAATCATATCTCCTGACATTCCAAGATGGATTCTCTTCCCTATCCCCATTATAACAAAGGAGCCAATGCCCCTCATTACATCACAGAAGAAGGACATTAGCAAATGAATAGGCAGGCATTTACACTGGGCCTGCAAGGTACTTGCAGGGTGAGGGGGTTTCAGCAAAGAGCACACTCTCAAAACTTCCTAAGTATATTGAAAATCTGATTTCCCACAAAAGAACCTATCCGTGGGCGTGGGTTCTGTGTGTGCAGAAGGGTCTGTCACAATATACAAAAATAATTGGATTTAAGTTAAGAGTTAAAAAATGAAACAAAAAGTAGGAAAATAGCTTAATATGTAATTGAATAAGGCTTTTCTGAGCATGATATAAAATATAGAAGTTATAGAGGAATTAATAAAAAATGGTTTTATAAAGTTTAAAATTTTCTGTGTGACTAAGATACCTAAACAGGTTTAAAATTAAGCAATAGCCTGGGAAAAAATACTTGTTACTTTTACCATAAAGATTAATATACCAAATAAAAAAAGAGCCCCTACAAATAAATGAAAATACAATCTAATAGAAAAATGGGCCAAAGATAAAAACAGACAAATCACAGAAGTAGAAATTAAACGCCCAATAAGTACAGAGAAAAATATTCAACTTCACAAATAATTGGGGTCCAAATTAAAATCACTAATGACATTTCTTACTTCACAAAATATCATTAACACTATTTATTGTAGGTGAGATTATGGAGCATTCTTGGGGGATACAAATTGGTAGATACAATGTGGTGATATCTATCAATATTTTAAAGGACTTATTCTTTGTTCAGCAATCCCAAAATTTGGTATATTCAAAGAGAGATATACCCAAGAGTATATGAGAAGAGCATTCAAGGAAGAAGCTTCCCATAATTTAATTCTTTATAAGACAGTGGATAAATTATGGAATAGCACTTTATGCAATATTATATATCCATTAAAAATAATGAAGTAGATGTGAAAAGAGTTCGAGAGTTGTTAAATGAGAAGAGTCAGCCATAACACAATTCTTTACTATGATTCCATTTATGTTTCTTTTAAATGCTGGTTTTAATATTTTATATGATTTTTAAAATTTTATTCATTCATTTTTAGAGAGAGGGGAAAGGCAGGAGAAAGAGGGAGAGAAACATCAATGTGTGGTTGCCTCCCGTGCACCCGCTATTTAGAACCTGGCGGGCAACCCAGGCGTGTGCCCTGACTGGGAATCAAAACTGTGACCTTTTGGTTCGCACTGGTGTTTAATCCACTGAACCACACCAGCCAGGGCCCATTTATATTTTTATATAAATATGTGTGTGTGTAAGAAATATGTTTTTCTTTAGTCAAAGTAACCACCAATCTATTGATTAATTTACCCTCTGGTTACTTCAAAGAACATGGTTATAAGAACATGGAAAGAAAGTCTATATGAGGAGGGTGAATAAACTTTAATGGTCCTTCCACACACCTCAAAGTCATCTTGTTATGGGTTGAAATTTGACCCCATCCTCCACAACATATGCTGAAGTCTTAAGCCCCCAAACCTTGAATATGACCTAATTTGGGAATTGGGTCATTTAAGATATAATTAGTTAAGATGAAGTCACACTGGGTTAGGGTGGGCTCCTAATCTGAGATAAATGGTATTTTTAGGAGCAGAGGGAAATTTGGACACACAGACACAGGAGGAATGCCGCAGGAAAATGCGTTGGAGACTGGAGTCCTGCTGCTGCAGGCCAAGGAACGCCTGCGGCTACCAGAAGCTGGAAGAGGCAAGGAAAAGCCCTCCCTAAAGGCTTTGGGGAGAGCATGGTGGAGTAAAAACTTTGATTCTGAATTTCTGGCCTCTGGATTTGTGAGAATAAATTTCTGCAGCTTTGAACCACCAGTTTGTGTTACTTCATTTATCAGCCCTAGGAAATTCATACACAACTCCAAATAAATTTTAGTTAACTTGCCACAGAATTAAATCAATTATTATGCGTGCAAATAAATAACCAAAATGCTATAATGAAGCCTATGATGATTATGGGCAATTACCAAGGAAACCCTGTAAAACTTCATAACATATCATGAAAAAGTTGCAGAAAATAAAAATTTCATTTTACACACTAAAATGTCTGTAAGGTAAATTACTATTTAAGAAGTAGAAAAAATATGATTATAGTTCTTAAAAGAGTTAAATCAAACCAGTACAATCAGCTTTTATATATGTATTGCTATTAACTTTAAAGACTTACATTGTTTTGTATCTCTAAAATGATGGTCATTTTTTTCATTATCAGGAACATTATTCTTAACTTCTTCCTCATTATTTTCTTCATCAATTACAGGTACCACATCGGACTCTGAAAAAGAAAGTATGATACACCGTAGATTCGGCACATGTTCACTTCTTTTACTACTTTATTTTCTAACCACATTCTTTTCACAAAGGATTTGAGGCAGAGATTTACATTCTAAATGATACCATATTTCTACGTATTTCTTTTGTTATCCCACAGAAGATTACTATATATCAATTTTCTAGGATAACAGGTCACCTTTCTTATGTTACATCTGTGAAAGCTTTAAATGCTTACTCACCTTTGTTATTGGAAGTCACACCACTAATCTCTGAGGAAAAAACCCCAGACAAAAAAGTAAATAATATAAAATTCATTGGGATGATGGGATTTATTCACCAGTGAACTGTGTCTCTTCGGCGCGGCCTTTCTGTTGCCCAACAGGTGCTGGATGGCTGGGACATTGTGACATCACTCCCAGCATGAAGGAATGAATGCTGGGAGCAGTTTCCAAACGCTCGCGACTCAGGCGATGTCTGCTTCGTTGTTGGTGTTATCGTGGCCTTTAGTTTAAAAGATAAACCATTATAATTTTTCTTTGAAAGTTAAACCATGTGTTTTCATGGTTCCTGGATTTTATTTATTTAAAAATATTTTTCAATTATTTTTCAATATGTAATCCAACATTATAATACTCTCAGATGCACAGCTTGGGAGTTAGACATTTATATAGCTTATGAAACGACACCCTGTCATTTAATTAAAAATTAAATTTAATTAAATATAATTAATCATTAATTTTAAATTTTAAATTTTAATATATTTTATTGATTATGCTATTAGAGTTGTCCCATTTTTTCTCCCCTTTTTTCCCCTCCACCCTGCAAATCCTACCAGCATCCTCCCCTTAGTACATGTCCATGTGTTGTACATTTCCTATACTGTTCTTAACCACCCCCTGCCTGTTTTGTACCTACCATTTTTCCCTTTTTTTTAAAGGTATGTTTTATTGATTGTGCTCTTAAAATTGTCCCAATTTATTTCTCCCCTTATCCCCCATCCACGCTGCACCACATCCCTACCCTCTAGCATTCCTCCTCCTTAGTTCATGTCCATGGGTTATACATATAAGTTCTTTGGCTTCTCTGTTTCCTATACTATTCTTAACCCCTCCCTGTCTATGTTGTACTGACCATTTATGCTTCTTATTCCCTGTACCTTTTTCTCCTCACATTCTCCCTCTTCCACCTCCCTACTGATAACCCTCCATGTGATCTCCATTTCTGTGATTCTGTTCCTGTTCTAGATGTTTGCTTAGTTTTTTGTTTTTGTTTTTTTGGGGGGTTCAGTTGGTGATAGTTGTGAGTTTGTTGTCATTTTACTGTTTATAGTTTTTTATCTTCTTCCATTTCTTAGATAAGTCCCTTTAATATTTCATATAATAAAGACTTGGTGATGATGAACTCCTTTACCTTGATCTTATCTGGGAAGCACTTTATCTGCGCTTTATCTATTTTTACTCTAAATAATAGCTTTGCTGGATAGAGTAATCTCGGATGTAGCTCCTTGCCTTTCATGAATTGGAATACTTCTTTCCAGCCCCTTCTTGCCTGCAAGGTTTCTTTTGAGAAATCAGCTGACAGTCTTATGGGAACTCCTTTGTAGGTAACTGTCTCCTTTTCTCTTTCTGCATTTAAGATTCTCTCCTTCTCTTTAATCTTGGCTAATGTAATGATGATGTGCCTTGGTGTGTGCATCTTTTGGTCCACCTTCTTTGGGACTCTGTGAGTTTTCTGGACTTCCTGGAAGTCTATTTCCTTCATCAGATTGGGGAAGTTTTCCTTCATTATATTTCAAATAAATTTTTAATTTCTTGCTCTTCCTCTTCTTCTTCTGGCAGCCCTGTGATTTGGATGTTGGAATATTTAAAGTTGTCCCAGAAGGTCCTAAACCTCCCCTCATTTTTTTGGGGGGGGGGAATTCTTATTTCTTGGATGTTTATTTCTTCTTTTTGTTTCAAATATTTGATTTGAGATCTAGTTTCCTTCCCTTTGCTATTGGTTCCCTGTATATTTTGCCTTATTTCACTTTGAGTAGTCTTCTTTTCTTCCTTCATTTTGTGACTGAGCTCAAGCATTTCTGTGAGCATCCTGATTACCGATGTTTTGAACTCTGCATCAGACAGGTTATCTAGCTCCTTGTCACTTAGCTTTTTTTTTGAGTTTTGATATGTTTTCATTTGGCCCATATTTCTTTGTCTCAGCACATCAGTCTGCGTGAATGTTTCTTTAACTCCTTGGTTGTTGGAGTTTCATGTAGTTTGATTTTATGACACTTCTGGCCAAGATAGAGGAATAGGAAGAAATGCTTCACTTCTTCATACAACCAAAAGAAGGATAACAACCAATTTAAAAACAATAAACAACCAGAAAATTTAAAAAACATTAATATTTTTGATAGTAGAATGAGAATGAACTTTTTTGGTTTTTAAAGCATTGAGATATCTCAATGCTCTAAAACTTTTAAAACTAAAATTAAAACTTTTTTGGATAACTGAAATGAAACTGTTAAAAACTAGTCATTATGGTTTTGGTTTGCATCTCTCTGATAGCTAGTGATATTGAGCATCTTTTCATGTGTCTCTGGATCCTCTGTATGTCCTCTTTGGAGAAGTGTCTGTTCAAGTCCTTTGCCCACTTTTAAACTGGGTTGCTTGTCTTCTTAGAGTGGAGTCATGCAAGTTCTTTATATTTTTTGGAGATTAAACCCTTGTCTGAGGTATCAGGAGGTGAAAGACAAATACCATATGACCTCACCTCTAATAGGAACCTAAACAACAAAACAAACAAACAAGCAAAATATAACCAAAGACACTGAAATTGAGAACAGGCTGACAGTGACCAGAGGGGAGAGGGGAGGGAATTTCAGGGGAAAAGGGGAAGGGTTTACAGGAACAAGTATAAAGGACACATGGACAAAAACTAGGGAGGGTGGAAATGGGAGGGAGGTGGGGAGGGCTGGGTAAGTGGGCTAGGGGTAAAAGAAAACTATATAAGAACAACAATTAAAATAAAATTTTTTTAAAAACTTAATAAAAAAACTAATCAGAGACACCAAGATCAATCCAAATGCCATGCAAGTTCTGATTCATGGGCTATCTTAATTACAATTCTTTAGGAAAAGTTTTTTTGAAACTCACCTTTTTGGGAGGTTATCTTTATAAAACATAAAATATTTGTTTTACTTAAAATTTTTTCAATGAAACCCATCTTTTACCTCACATAGAGATTGAGAAAGTTATCTACTATTTAGTCAAAAGAGGACTTTCATATAGATAATGTTATCCATATATTTCTCATAATAACACCTACAATAATCAATAAAGGCAAGAAATCAAATGGACACCATCACTAATATTCCTCTCTATGATATTAAAGGATCAACTAAGTTTCTTAATGTAAATTATTATTGATGAATGGCCTCTCAGTATTAGAGAACATTTATAATTAAAATGACATAAGCATTGGTTTAATAAAAAGCATAAACTTAAAAAGATGTGAAAGTTTTTTCAGTGCAATAAGGCTCACTGTTGGGATGTAATAAATTACATCCAACTGTGGTCTCTATATATCTGATGAATTAGAGAATGAACCTGAAAGAAGTCTAATAGCATAAGGGGATAAGTGGAAGCAGAGAGGACTTGAATACTTAAATATAATGGGCGCTAGGTTTCTCACTGTCAAAGGAGAGAATTATAAATATGTAAACAAGTATTGGCCTAACATTAAAGGTAACCAGATGTAAATGTGTGTATGCATATAAATGCACATATTACATACACACTCATGCATACCATAATTCCTCCTCTGTCCACTGGGAGGACATGATGATGGTGATATTCTAATTCATTGAACATATCTAGTTCCCAGATGTTGCCATGTGAATATTATTCTCCACTAAAAGGAACTAGGAATTCTTGGTGAATGGTTGGTTCCAGGGTTGGGGCAGGGAGAATTGAAGCTGAATATAGAACAATGAGTATCAGGAGCCTAAAAAAATGTTCCCATGCTTTAAGTTGGAAATTCCACTTCTAGGAAATTCTCGAAATGAAATAATCATGAATGCTAAAAAGGTTTTAGTCCATGGCCAAGATGAATGCATAGGTAGATACACTTTGCCAATCACACAACCAAAAGAAGGACGACAACAACTTTAAAAACAAAAAATATCCAGGACTGCCAGAAAATTGAACTGTATGGAAGTCCAACAACCAAGGAGTTAAAGAAGAAACATTCACCCAGACTGGTAGGAAGGGTAGAGATGGGCAGCCAAGTTGCAGAGGACTTATGGCAAGGTGGCAGCTGGAGGACTGGGATGGGTGAGTCAGTGGCTGGCAGGCCAGGCGAGTAGCAGCTGGTGGACTGGGTGGTCCCACATTTGCATGTGGATAAACCAGGAGGAACAACTGAGGAGCATGACAGACCACACAACCCAGCGTTCCAGTGCAGGGAAATAAAGCCTCAAAACCTCTGACTGTAAAAACCTATGGGGTGTGTGGTGGCAGGAGAAACTTCCAGCCTCACAGAGTGTTTGTTGGAGAGACACACAGGGTCCTGGAATGTACACAAAGCCACCCACCCAGGAATCAGCACTAAAGGGTCCAATTTGCTCATGGGTAGTGAGGGAAGTGACTGAAAGCAGGTCAAGAGCCAAACAAACAGCATTATCCCCTCTTGGACTCCTCCCCCACATGCAGAACCACAATGCAGTGATGGGTTTCACAGCCTTGGTAAATTCCTAAGGCTCTGTCCCTTACTACATAATAGGCACACTGAGAAAAAAAAATGGCCCAAATGAAAGAACAGATCAAACCTCCAAAAGTAGAACTAAGCAATGAAGAGATAGCCTACTTATCAGATGCAGAGTTCAAAACACTAATAATAAAGATGCTCACAGAAATAGTTGAGTATGGGTGCAAAATAGAGGAAGAAGTGAAAGCTATGCGAAGTGAAATAAAGGAAAATGTATAGGGAACCAACAGTGGTGGGAAGGAAACCAGGACTCATACATTGGTTTGGAGCAGAAGGAAGAAATAAACATCCAAGAAATAAGAATTCCACCCCCCCACCAAAAAAAAAAAAAAAATGAGGAGAGGCTTAGAAACCTCTGGGACAATTTTAAATGTTCCAATGTCTGAATCATAGAGGTTCCAGAAGAAGAGGAAGAGCAAGAAATTGAAAACTTATTTGAACAAATAATGAAGGAGAACTTCCCCAGTCTGGCAAAGGAAATAGACTTCAAGGAAATCCAGGAAGCTCAGAGAGTCCCAAAGACGTTGGACCCAAGGAGGAATACAAGACACATCATAATTAAGTTACCCAAGATTAAAGAGGAGAGAATCTTTAAAAAAGCAAGAGTAAAGGAGACAGTTACCTACAAAGGACTGCCCATAAGACTACAACCGGATTTCTTAAAAGAAACCTTGCAGGCAAGAAGGGGCTGGAAAGAAGTATTCCAAGTCATGAAAGGCAAGGACCTACATCCGAGATTACTCTATCCAGCAAAGCTAGCATTTAGAATGAAAGGGCAGGTAATGTGCTTCCCAGATAAGATCAAGGTAAAGGAGTTCATCATCACCAAGTCTTTATTGTATGAAATGTTAAAGGAACTTATCTAAGAAAAAGAAGATCAAAAATACAAACAGTAAAATGACAACAAACTCACAACTATCAATAACCAAACCTAAAAAAAACAAAAACTAAGACAAAAGTGAACTATGAAAACAACTAGAACAGGAACAGAATCACAGAAATATAGATAACATGGAGGGTTATCAGTGGGAAGGGGGTAGGGGGAGAATAGGGGAAAAGGTACAGGGAATAAGAAGCATAAATGGTAGGTACAAAATAGACTGGAGAAGGTTAAGAATAGCATGGGAAATGGAGAAGCCAAAGAACTTATATGTATGAGCCATAAACATGAACCAACGTAGGGAACTAATGGTGTGAGGGGGTTATAGGGAGAGGAAAATAAAGGGGAGAAAAAAATGGGTCAACTATAACAGCATAATCAATAAAATATATTTTTAAAAGTAAAGGTTTAGTCCAAACTGTGCTCATTACTTCATTGTTAATAATAAAACAATTTGAAAAAAATATAAATAACAAATAATAGGATAATTGACCAAAAATGTTATGAATATTCAGTAAATTAGATGTTGAATAGATGTTAAAGTTAAGTTTATGAGAATACTTCTATTATAATGTTAAATTATAAATGCAACATCTAGATCCAGGGTAAGTACAGCTTTTAGCTGGCCCTTCACTGCTGTCCTCTAGAACTTCTGTTTCATGTACCCCAGTGTGTATTGGTGCCTTGAGTTGGGGTTGGCATTTTTGCTGCTTCAAGACCTTGACTCCCTGCTCTCAAATACTCTCTGTCCTACAAGATTTATGCAATTTAGCCATAGCACTCTTTACCACCCCACCCACCACTATCGCCTTTTGTCATTCTCTATACCTGTCCTAATTCACTGAAGACTCCTGTACCGGTTTCCCACTATTCTCATTTTCAGATCTTACACCTCCTAGAGAACTTCATTGGCTGCGTAGACAATGTATCCAACTTCTTCGTCTCTGAGTTTGACATCCTGATGCCAATGCTCTTTCCTTCTAATATAATTTAGCAATCTAAAGCCATGCACTTGGACACCATTATTATACTTCACAGTTCCAGGATATGTTTGTTGATTTCAGAGAGGAAGGGAGAGAGAGAAGGAGAGATGTAAGAGAGAAATATCTATTGTTGCCTCCTGTACACGCCCAGACTGGGGATTGAGCCCGTAACCTAGGTACATGCTCTGACTGGGAATTGAGCCCACATGGGCTGAATCCATGCTTTTTGATATATATACATATTTCCTCCTGACCTTGATTTGATTCCAATAATCCGCAAGCATCCCTACTCCTACTCAGACATCCTTCTCACCCTGCTTGAGTTCTGACACCCTACTCTGGGCCACCAGGGCTCCCTTTACCCCACCCTGGCACAGATTACTCCTGGGTTTGACCTTACCAAAGGCTTTGGGATGGAAATTTTCAGGAATGTGAAGGAGGAAGTAACAATATGGTTACTTTGAGATTCAGTGGATTCAAAGACATTCAGAACTTCTGAACACTCCTTTCTCTTTCTTCTCAGTGACCACCCTTGCCACACATCCTGTTCTAATTCCTTTCTCCCCTGCCTTATATATTCTCATTCACTTAGGAGTGATGATCAGTGTCACATTTTCTAAAATGTCAATGACTCTAGTCTTTTAATGAAACTTAGAGGCCTCAAAATACTCACTGAAATTAAGTGATTTGCCCCCCAGAAAAGTGGGAATGTGAAGGTCACTTTCAAATGTAACTGGGAGCTTGGGCAGTGACCAAGGCTGACTGAATGAACAAGTTTTCATAATATTTAGACTTATTTCACTTGATCGTTAGCCCATTTTATCCCAGAGAGGATTTTTAAAAGTTTATAAGAAGTACAGGAAATAACTGGATAGCATAAATAAAATATGAAGGGGGGTAGGTTAGAAAAGTAAGTGCAGGTTCCCAGTTAAGCAGGAATAAGCTTAAAGATGCAATTACAAACTCCCATGATCAAGTTCAAGGTTGGCATAGAATTAGGTCTATCCTTCATAGTAAACAAAAGGGAGAATCTTGTCAGTTACATGACCCATGGTGTTAAGAAAAATAAGGAACTCTTTCTTGTAGGATGAACACCTATTCTTGACATTGGAAGCAGATAGGCTCATTTTTTCTGTGTGATCTGACCCCTGCTTAACTCTTCAGCTGCATCTGTGCCACCTGCTGCCTCTCCTGCTGGGGTCCTAGCCAAACTCTTCCAGCCCCTTAAACATGCCACACCTGTTCCTCCCTGAGGGTCTTTCGCCATGTTGCTCCTTGGCTTGGAGTTCTCTTTTCCTTCTATGTGCCTGGCTAAGTCCAGAAAAAACTGAAGGTATAAGCCTAGGTATCCACTCCCCCAGTGAGGCCTTTTCAGACCCAAGACTAGGTCAAGGTCTTTTGTACTTATAGCACCTTGAGTTTATCCTTAGAAGACTCATCACAATCATAAGGAATTCTTTGCCATTTTTTTTTCTTCCTGGCAGTCTATGCTTGCTAGAATATAAACTCTATTAGACTCTGTATATCTTGCTTATTGCTGATTACCCAAACCCTAGTACATAGTAGGTGCTAAAATAAATGTTAAAAAATTTGTGATGGACTCATTACTGAATTTTCTAGCTGTGGGAGTCTCCATCTGGTGGAGTCCTCCTGGCTGTCTTGGATGAAATGAGCCTTCCAAGACATGATCTGGTTGGGGAGAGAAGGCTGGCTAGTTTCTCAGAGGAAAAGAGCCTCAAGCACCTCTTTCCCTGCATATTTATTGAGTTCAGCTCACACAGATACATATTATACATGTAAAGCTCATCAATCAATGCCCAAAAAGCTACAGTCATGAAAAACTGACTTCATCTACAGATAATAATTGAAGAAACACAGGGATTGTCTCTGCTCGGGGTCAATGAGATATGCAGATGCCAGAAGGTTGCTGAGGTGTGTATCATGAAGGAGGGAGTTTCGCTCCCTACACTTCCAGCACGAACATCTAGTTCATACAAACAGGGCTATTGAGAAAGCCTCAAAGGAAACAATGTACATTCTTTCTCTGGCCAGATTGCCCCCGGGGAGCTGTCTGTTCCAGAACAAGACCAAAGCTGCCTCTGTCATTGTTTTCAGGCTGAGTCAGGCAGGGGGAGCAAAGCAGCCAAGAGATTAGGAGACTGCTTACAGATAGAATGAGGACTCAGGCTTTGCCAAAACTGAGGGGTGAGGGTCTTTCTGCCCCTTCTCTACAGTCCCCTAAGTCCTTCCCTGATGGCCCTTTTTATGACTGCGCTTGGCTCAGGTTGTCCCTCCCTTGAGGGATCTTACCCATCATTAACTAACCAGCCATCTTCCAGGGCCAAGCAGGGGGAAGTGAGGGAGGCAGGGGCTGTGCTTCTGCTGGGAGGATAGGTTCTGTCTCCTTAGTGGCTTATGGCCCCAAGGCCTTTTCACTCAGCCCTAGCCGTGGGACTCTTCTGTCCGTTAATGAGGCTACAGTCCCTAAACCAGGCAGGGTGGCTCCCAGCATATAGGACTGATTTTAATAACAATCCATGTTACAAGGTGAAGGCCCAAGTAATTTAGGCACTAAGTTTGGGATGTTGTTGGCAAAAGGCCATCCTAACAGACTCCTGGGGGAACGTGCTGTAGATCTGGTCAGATTGTGCCATCCTGTCCCTCTTCCACCATGGGACCAAGAGAGTCTGGAAATGGACACCTGGACATGGCTATTCTAGACCTGTCTATTCTGCTTCTCAGGGCTTTCCTTTCACACAGTGAAAGCATCAGAAGAGTGAGATCAGGCAACATAAAAACACAGATGTACAGTGTATTCTTCACACTCATATTACCCTACACAACAGGTCTGCAGAACCCAAGAAATCCTGAGAACATCACCTCTTTAATACAAAAGTAGTTCTTTCTCTTATGGTCTGATCCTTTATCTGTTACACAAACCCCTCCCAAATACCTCCCTGACAGTTTCGCTTTGCACTGACTTACTGTTCACTTTGCATGTATGTACTTTTCCATATGATAATATACTTTGAAATGAGAAGGTTTCCTATTGTCAGGGCAACCAAAGGGAGTGCTTGCTCAGTTGAGGCTCCAGAGACCACGGACTCCTGCTTGGCTCTTGGCTCTACTCACTTACGTAGTTGCAAGTAGGTCAGTTTTCTGCAATTTTCTGTTCTTTTGCTCCATGACCTAATAACAAATAGTCATTCACTTTATAAATGCCTATAACTCAAGTCCATGCATTCCCTTCTTCCAACATAAGAAATGCTCCTCAAGATTAACACTGCAGAATGGTTATGCCAGCTACACTCAGGAAAGCCTAGCTAACACTTACCTTGTCCTGATTCCATTCCAGCAACTCAGATGAGCATCTAGCTACTTGCAAGCTGCCGTACCCCCTCACTGGTATAATGAAAAAGGGTCAACACCAGGAGATACAGTAGTTTCCCTCATCCACTACAGTTTTGCTTTCTGCAGTTTCAATTACCTGTGGTCTACTGTGGTCCAAAAATATTAAATGGAGATTTCCAGAATAAACAATTCATAAGTTTTAAGTTGTACTCTATTCTGAGTAACATGATGAAATCTTACACTGTCTGCATAGGATGTGAATCACCCCTTTATCCAGTGTATCCACACTGCATATACCACCTGCCCATTAGTCACTGAGCACTCTCTCAGTTGTCTGATTGACCGCCACCATATTGCGGTGCTTGTGTTTAAGTAACCCTTGTTTTACTTAATAATGGCCCCAAAGCCATTCACATAACCTTTACTACAGTATATTGTGATAATTGTTCTATTTTATTAGTAGTTGTTATTAATATTTTACTGTGCTTAATTTATGAATTAAACTTTATTATAGGTATCATGTGTAGGAAAAATCATAGTATACACTATAGGGTTTGGTACTATCTGCGGTTTCAGGCAACCACTGGGGGTCTTGGAACATATCCCCCATAGATAGTAGGACACCACTGCACTAGTCTTTCCTAGAAGACTAAGTCTGGTTATTATCAAAACTGTTTTTTGGAGGGATAACTGGAAGGTGTGACTCCCCCTGAATCAAAGAGCACAAGCATTCCTGAACCTGCGACTGCTCTTCCCACACAGGCAGAGACTGGGCCAGTCTGCCCTCCCCAGGCAGTCGCCTAGCCAGTGGCACCCACACAGGGGCAGCAAGCCCCATGTTTCCTCCCCTCTGGTCCACTGATTTGATGATCTCAGCTTGCAGTGGCATTTTCATCAGACTCACCCTCTCTGTGCTGTGAAGGAAACATTCATTCCACCTTCTGTAACTTCCTCATCATTGCTTCCCGTGGTTCCTTTGGACTTTCCAGGGGAAACTAATTTTATGATCCTCATGGTGAAAGTTTTGTTATAAGGGTCACGGGTGAATAGTCTAAAAGAGGAATAATATTTTAATAAACAAAGTGTGTGTGTCAAAGGGACATAACATAGTCATTAAGAGTAGAGGCTCTGGAGGCAGAATGCCTGGGTTCAAATCCCAACTCCACCACAAGCCATCTGCATGACCTTAAATAAGACTTTTGTGTCTAAACCACAGTTTCCTCATCTGTGAAATGGAAATAAAAACAATGATATTTGCCTCATAAAATTGTGGTCAAGATTAATTCAGATAAACCAAGTAAAGCACTTGGCACAGTGCCTAGCACTAAACGAGAGCAGGGACTCAGAGAATGAGCTCACCACTTATAGGAGACCATTCTGCGTGGCGTGGGCCCAGCTCCCACTTGGAGATGCATAGGACCCACGCCCACGGATAGGTTCTCCCGTGGGGGATCAGGCCTGCACTGTGCCTCGACTGCTATGAGGCTTGCTTTTGCTAAAACTCCCTCACCCTGAATTGAGGCAGCAAGTGCTTACTGTAATTCCTAAAATCCATGCTAAAACTCCCTGGTATGGAGTGTAACTGGTTCAACCACTTTTCCCTTTGCATTTGGAAATATCCTTCTTCTGTGATGTGCTTAGTGGCACCATCCCCTTTGTTCTCTGTAAAAGGTATCCACCTAAAGTGAACCTGTGCATAGTAAATGAGCACCATCATGAAATGTGCCCAGAGAAGAAAGGCCGGTCATGGCAAGGGCTGTGGTTTTTTTCTCCCCTTGAGAAAAAAGCCATGTCGTCCTTTTTCCTCCACAGGACTCAGTCAGTGGTCCATGTGAATTTCTCATGGTTCATCCACAATGTGGTGGACCCCACAAGCCGGGGTCCGCATCAACCACTGCCCCCAGTTTACAAGCTGAGACTCAGCCTCTGCATTTGCAACAGATGACAGCGACAGTCACTGTCACCAATACCCACTTCAATGAGCAGTTGTGAGAATGGCATGGGAGAACAAGGGTCAAGTACTGGGTTGGCCAAAAAGTCTGGATGTTTTTTCTGTAAAATAAAAGGCAAATTTTTCATTTTTACTAATAACTTTATTGATTTGGATATTTGCAGTATGTCAGCTATCTCCTGCATGGTATAACATTGGTTGTTCTCAATTAATGTCTCGATTTGATCACTATCAACTTCACCTGGTCTACCCAACCCTGGAGCATCACGCAGTGGGAAATCTCTAGCACAAACTTCACAAACCAGTTTTAACACATTTGATCAGTCACAGCACCTTCTCCCTACTTGCACAAATATTTTTTTGAGTTTCAGTTGTGTTTTTACCTTTCTTGAAATAATAAAGCATAATATGCCAGAAAATTTGCATGCTTTCTTACATCTTCTATATTAAAATGGCTACATAAAAATTTATAAATTTTGATATCTTTTTAAATGCATGCTTATATGACAACTGTCACAATACAATCTAACAAAATTGTTTCTAATGAAATTAAAGACAGCTAAGTACTACTAGGGCCATCTAATGGAAAAAACCCAAAATTTTTGGCCAACCCAATACTAAGCACAGTGCTTGGTACAAAGTAAATTCCCAGTAAATAAATTCCCAGCTGTCTTTCCCCTTAAAAGCTATCATATTTTCCCTTCAAGCACTTGGCATGCCCATCTGCTCTGCTTTCAGTCCTTTCCAATACAATAACTCAGGAATCTGGGAGCAGCAAAGGATAGATATTTAAAAATTACCTAATTTATCTTCCCTTCCTCTTGGCAATGGATGAGGACCTTGAGAACCTTTCTTTCCCATTTCCCTATCTGAGTCACCCAACGATTTTGAAGTCACTTAGGAGAGATAATGCAAATTCCAATTAAATGTCATGAGCCCAAGGGCAGCACCATCTTTCTTCCGAAAAAAGATGGACAACATGCCAATAACCAGTTTGTGGCTCTTGGGAACTTTCTAGATTTGCACCTTTTAATTTCTTTTATTGCAAACCCATCAGCTCACAGAGTTTTGCTGAATTCAATGTCCAGATAATGCTCTGCTAGTACTTAATATTTCAAAGCTCTACCTTATGTTATTGGCATAACGTTGTGCTAAGGGTGCTAAAAATTGTTCTTGGGAATGTGAAATGAGACTTATGTTTTGAATACATTTTCTTTAACTTCCCTGGTTCAAAAGTTGCTTCATCTAATGGTTTACTATTAAAAAACAAACAAACAAACAAACAAACAAAAAACCAAAACCCCAACAACACTCCTACCTACTCCTTTTTTTTTAACAAATACTGCCTCCTTCTACCTTCTGTAGTTCAATCACTGCATAGATGATTAAGAATGGGAAAGTAAAAGTCATTTCCTCACAGCATATTTATTTCTTCCACCTTACAACATAGACTAGCATTACCTCCTGACATATAAGAGGTCTCATGATGGAACCGGGAACTGGAGGGCACTTATGGTCCACATAATTCCTGGTGACCTGAAAGGAAGCTGCACAAATCAGGTGGGTGAACAGATGCTGCTTTTAAAATGCAATGTGATTCCTGTTCATTTCTAAATTTAGTTTACAGAATGTGTGCATTAATAAAGTTCACAGCTGCACATGCTCTAGCCTCTCAGTTGCATATTTCTAATTGTTCATGAACCTACATATTTTATATTATGGCTGAAGAATTAATGCCAGTTAATTTCTTTAGCTGAGAAGTAAAATTAGCAAAAAATTAATGGTGATCGTTCTGCAAACCTCTTATCATCAAAGCTAACATATTCTGCTTTGGGTGCTCTGTTTATTCATTCTTAAAAGTCTGCTTGTTTTCCCATAAGGATGAATAAAATGCATGCTTTTCCCCCCTCACTTCACAGCAAAGAACAAAACCTAAACACTTCTTATGTACCCTTTCAATTGCTCATAAGGACACACTGCTCCCACCCTGGGTGAGTCCTCCTGGACTCAGATTGTCTTCCTGTCTCCTTTTCACCCAGGAACCCCACCTTGGCCTCTGGCATCACCCTCACAGGCTCAATAGCACTTGACAGTAGTCATGCTGATCTTCTTGTTTTCCCCTGTTAGATCCACTGTCCCACCTGGACTCTGGCCCAGGGTCCACTCTGTATTTGTGAATGCACATCTTGGAATAGAAATACTTTATGATCATAGAGGCACTAATGCAAGCACATTAACAAATATCCAGAGAAGAAACTAAGAGCTGATTGCTACACTACATGAGCTGGTGTCCATAGAAAGGGAAACGACTGAAAAGATTGAAAAGAAAGCCCAGTGCCTACTGGGTGAAGGGATTTCCACAGCTAAAGTGTGGGTTCTGAGCCCACCTGTGGCTTTAAATCCAGCTCCATCACTTTCTTGCCTATGACATTGGGCAAATTACTTAAGTAATGTTGACCACAAAATGTGGATAACATAGATAACCAACTTCAAGGGGTTGTCATGAGCATTAAATGAGATTATCCATATAAAATATTTATAGTGTACTTAATCTATAGTATGCATTCAGTAAATGCATGCTTTTGGTGTATCATGAAATTGATATTATCATTATCATATATTACATTTAATTAACCTCTCTCTGATACCAAACCTTAATTTGGTACCTGTCAGTTATTCAATCATTCACTCATTCATCAAAGGTTTATTGAGCATCTACTGCAGGACACTGTCTTCCAAATGTTTGAGATGTGTCAATAACCAAAATAGACAAAGATCCTCAATGTCATGGAGTTTATATTTCTACTGGAAAGAGACAATAAATAATAGCCTAATAAATAAATAAATTATATAATGTAAATGCTAGGAAAAAAGAAAATTTGAGCAGCAAAAAGGGACTGTGAGTCTTTGTGGGCAGGTTGCAATCGGCAGAGACATTATTGAGAAGGTGCTGTTCAAGCAAAGACTTCAGGGAGGAGGAGTTAGCCACGAGGTTCTCTGGGAGAAGAACATCCAGTCAGGGGAACAGCCAGTGCAAAGGCCGTAAACATCAGTGTCCCTAGTGTGTATGAGGCCAGTGTGGAGACTGGGTGGGGTCCAGGGGGTGGGATGGAAGGATAAAGGGAGAGCTTAGGCTTTTAATCTGAGTGTAAAGAGTAGCACTGCAGGGTTTTGAGCAGAGAAGGGGCTATCTTCTCATCCACAGAGAGGGTGGGGTAGGCAGCACAGTTCCTTGTTTCCAGCCAATGTTCAAAAGCCTCAGCATCTTTCCTAAGGTTGTGCCATAACCACAGACTTGTGTGGGCCAAAGGTCCCTATTGTACCTCCATGTGATTTTACTTTTGATTAAGACTACCTTAGTGAAATAATTAGACTGTAGACAAATAAACAAGTCACAATTTATAAATGTTCTAAGAGTCTCTGTCTCTTGTGGGAGTCAGTCAGTATATCATTGTAGCAATCCAAAATACATTGTTGGACAGACGTATGGATGCACAGTCATGGAGAACAGTTATCCATAATATTGTTTCTGAGTTAATAAACATAGCATTCTTTGCTACCTTTTCCCTCTATGTTCTATATATTTCTTGAAAATATTTAGATTCTTACTCTTTGCTGATTTGATAACATATGAGGTCATGTCTCAACTGTATGATATGATTTCCTCTGGAGCAGATGTTCAACTTAATCAAATATGCAGTAATACAGTTAAAAACTCAATGAAAGTTTAGCTAGATTGAATGGAATTTCCTCAGGTAGTTATTAACTTACTAAGTACTGGAAATTTTTGCTTGGTTTTTGTCATCATAGAAACTCAGATGATGAATATCACATTAAATTAATAAGTTTCAGTTAAAATAATGTATACTAAAATCTATTTCAAAGGGAAGAAAAAAGTCAGATAAAATATATTATCATTATAGTAGATGACACTACCATCACTTTTCAATGACACTTTGTAATTTTGGTCAATGTGGCAATGAAGTTTGGACGCAGAGCTGAGAGTTTAGGATAATTGAAAGAGTGGATAGATGTAATAATCAGCTTAACTTCTATGGGAAGTAAGTTCCATTTTTTTCTTAATTGATTTGAGAGAGAGAGAGAGACATTGTTGTGCAAAAGAAACATCAATTGGTTGCCTTCTGTATGCACCCCAACCAGGGACTGAACCCACAACGCACAACCCTGACTCAAGATAAAACCTGCAACCTCTTGGTTTAAGGGATGATGCTCCAAACAACTGAGCCACCTGGCCAGAGTGGGAAGTAAGTTTGTTATGGTAGTATCAATTTTTGCTGTTCCAGGACCACTGCAAGATGAAGAAATAAACTGAGTACACACACAGAAAGAGATGATGGTTATGTGTCCTTTATTTGTGACATTTGGATTCTTAAGCTCATATAGAATTGATTTCAGAAATGTCCTTTAGTTTTACTTTGCTTTTCTAACTGATTTAATTGTGTTAGCATGTTCTTCTAGTCAAACCCTTAATTTAATTACACATGGAGCTAAAAATACGGTGATCATGTTTTTCTGATGCAATTAGAAACGATAATGGAAAACTTTGGAATTAGAACACTAAAAGCTAATAGAACAGATTAATTGTCAGACTAGAAATGGACTCTTCCAGTTCTAATTACAAAGATTCTTACTTGCTCAATGAACTCTTCTTACCCAGAATTAATAACTACCTGGAGGGAAACAGTCTGTTATAAAAAGGGTTTTTTTTAATTGATATACTTTCTAAGGCAGCAAAAATCTATTATTTCCAAAACACAGTTTGTTTGGCTAATTCTAAGAGAGAATCACCTACATCAAGGACCAAAATTATCCAAGAACCAATGACAACAGTGTTATCCAACTGACACACCCGATTCCTTTTAGGACTTGGCCTTTGTACACATTTCTCCACAATGTGCCCAGGCTTTTCCTATGATATTTTTCTCCTGTGAGATACCTAAGGGGTGTGGCTGTGGCGGAAGGTTGGAGACCATAGGAAGTGCTGTGCTTCCATCCATGACCAACCAGGATGATGAATCAGCATAAATCACCCCCACAAGCTGAGAAGAACTCTCTCCAAGTCCCTCAATACTCTGCCAATTAAAGAGGTGTTTAAAGCAGACAACACAGTGTGATCTCATGAGAAATATTAAATGTAGGAGGGAAGGAAAGTCAAGAAGATGAATCAAAATCGTTTAATATAATATAGATAGGAATTTAGTGTGGGAAAATACAACAAAAATTTATAAATGTATAAAAGTCAAGTCAGGATTTAGCAAAGGCACAATATAATTTGTAGAAAATGTGCAATGATTTTCCCCATGTTCACTGCTGGTTACGTGCCTAGTGCACAGCGACAGGGAGAGCTTTGGCAAGGTTTCAGATGGGGCCACAGAAATGTTAGGATGAGGGCAACAAGGCTTCTGGGGGACTTTGTCCATTGGGGGGTGTTAAAGGAAAAAAGGCTGAGGGGCAACTGGTGTTGGTCTTCAAATACTTAATAGGCATGCAAATAAAACTCTCATTTATTATATTTTTACTTATTCTATTTAGTCTTTGGATCTTTTTAAAATGTAGGATTCTAAAAAGGTGAGCTGAAACTCAAAGCTAATAGTTTGGATGGAAAAAGCTCAAGTTGAATGGACGTTTCAGATGGTGCAAAGTGTTCAGTGCATTATACTCAAGGACTCTGTAGAATTTCTATGCCTGACAGCCTTTGAGAGTAGAATTGATTTTTTTCACCTGGAATGTTACTCATATAGTTTGGGAGGGTAGAAGAAGTGGATTAAGACATCTCTAAAAGTTGCTTTCATTCATTCTGCCCCTCAGAAATGAGAAAACACTCCAGGAAGAGAAAATTAACCACTTTGGAGGCAGAAACTGACTCTACATGAGTATTCCCAACCAACTTCCTTTTCATCGTTACCCTCCTCAGAGCATTTTTAGACATTTAATTCAAAATCATCCTCTACCCCCATGAAATGATCATACCACATATATACTTCATATCTGTGTGCAAACTTTGTCCCTTTGTAATATCTACACCACCCCAATTTTGTGCCCTATGCTTTTCAGTGAAAGTGCATGCTCTCTAAAATAAACATGGTCTGAATGAGGGGTCACTGGGGATGGGAAAAAAGACATGACACACATTTCCACTCTGGATGCAGGGACCATATGACTTCTCATTTGCCAGCATGCTCATGTATTGCCTGCACAGGAACATTTTGGTTTCCTTTTACCTCTGTTAAATGGAAAGAGATGAATTCTTTGTCACTACTATATCTTCTAACTGCAATGGTTGCAATCCTTTGGAGATCCTGGTCCTCCTTGGGAATAGTAAGAAAGGCTGTGCACATTTATAAAATGTATGTGCGCTGAGTTTCAGAGTTTCATAATGAATTATAGAACATTATAACGAGTGAGTGAGTCTGACAGATAACACCTGAACCCACTGATCAAGCTTAACATCGTGAGACAACTAGACATTATATGCTCCCAGATTTAATGCAATAGAAAAGAGACAACATCACATATATAACATCCTTGCTAAAAAAAAAAAAAAAGTTTATCCTGAATCTAGTAATGAGGGATGAAATAGAAAAAGAATCCCAGATTGTGAAACAGTCTGCAAACAAAGCAGACCTCACTTTTTAAGGCAGCGTGGTGAAGGACACACAACACACACACACACACACACACACACACGAACTCCAATCCATTAACTCAAGAGAATGACAACTAAATGGCAATGTGTGATTCTTAATAGGATTTTGGATTTAAAACAAAATATATAAACATTTTTGGGATAATTGATAAAGTATTTTGAAGTTTTATGATGTCTGCAACATATTTTGAAATAGTTCATCAATAAGAATGTATATTTACAGAGACAGAGAGAAAATATGGAAATGCTAGCAATTAAGTGAATGCTAACAATTGATGCAGGTAAGTGATGGGTATATTGACATTCATTGTAATCTCTCCTTTTTGAAATTTCTCAGAAAGAAATAACAGTAGCTACATGTAAAATTCAACTGAAACAATAATGGAAAATGACGGGGAGCCAGCCAGGTTCGGAGGAAGAAGCAAGGTGTCAGTCTCAGACCCAGAGAGCCACTGGTGCCTGCGGCTGCCTGGAGCTCAGACCTTCCACTTACAATGAGAGGCACTAATGATGTAGTTGGGCCAAGGACATTAAAACAAAAAACCCGCCTGTAATGATTTTCTTTAGGATTTGCCAAACAAGGTCTGTGGGAATAAAAATACTCCGTAATTAAAAAATGAAAGCAGCGTGCCAGAACTTATCCTAGAGGAGTTGATTAGAGCAATTAGCAATACAACCAGGAAGGAACTGTTCCAAGAAGTTGAAAAAATGTTTGGATTTTTAAGCTGAATGAAAATTTCATATGCACAAACAGCTAACAGAAATAACATTAGAAAGAATTAGTGACAAATATCTTCCAAGTCCAGCAACTTATTTGATTGAAATGCGGGAAAAGACTCAGTTTTTAATGCAGGGCTCCTGCGGCTTTCCGTGGCGCAGCGCTTCTGAGCTCCTTCCAGGGCGTGGGCTCCACGGGGCCCCTCTCTCTCCCTCCATCCGGTGTGGCATGTACTGTACTTACTGAGCATTGCAGGGGCTCTTAATTTCTTTTTCTCTGGATTCTTTTCTTAGGACAGTCAAACATTCTTTCAGCCAAAAATGATGCTAAAAGATCTTTGCCTACCTTGTCTCAAAAATGGGGGTGGGGCAGTGCCTGTTGAGAGCACAACAATTTGGAGAGAGGTAGCAGGATTTGGATTCCATGAGACACTTTTGATGAGATGCAAAGCAAGGGTTGGCTTGCCAGGTTAGGTTAACGCAGAATGTCCCCACGCCCCTCAGTCAGCTCTTTCTTAGTTTGGACCAAGAAGATTTCATGCTTTCTAGGCTCTGGCAGCCACCAATGGCTTCAATACATTACGTGAAATGAAACAAAATCAGAGTTGTTTAGTTATTCTTTAATCGGTATTACATTAAAATGCACTAATACATTCTTATCTACTTCCCTCCACCAGTTGGGATTTTGTCATATGCAAATGATCACCTGAAGTATTATCACTGCCTAGTCAGGCTTTCAGGGCAACCGCAGTTTCTCAGAGAGGGCAACATTCTTGAAGCACAACTCATGGAGGTTCCAACAGGCAGGGTGTAGCACAGGACGAGTTATTCTGTCTACCGGAGCAGAAGACTTGGGAAGGATGGAAGAAGGAAGTGAGCTCCAGCTCCACGGTTACCTTGGCAACTGTGGCACATTCATTGGGGCAGAAAGTAATTTTATGCCATAATATAATACAGCAGAAGAGGGGAGAGTGTGGAGGAAGAGGAAGAAAACATGGGCTGCATTTAAAAGCTCAGAGGGCCAGCTAGGAAGATTCCAAGTCAATGCTAGGAGAGTCTGAGCTACATGCACCAATAAGCAATTGTACTTTTTTTTTTTCACTGAAATTTTAGTATTATGCAGAGACAGCCATGACTCCCTACCCCCTAATAAAGAACAAACACTGCACTAATCTGGCTCAGGGCTTCTGCTGATCATCCTCAGTCATTTATAACTTCCTTTTGTTCCTCTTCTGGGAAACAGGAAAAATATCTTGAATGGAAGAAACAAGGAATGGAGTGGTTATAAAAAACACTCAGGGTGAACTGGTAACATGGTAGCACTTTGCTAGAAAGCAGTCTCTTCCCTGTAGTTAAAGGGTGTAGACCCTGTTGTGGGCAGAGACCAGCCACCCCTCAGAGTGTCCCTGATAAAACCGCCAGTTAGGAAGACAGTGCCAGTGCAGCAGAGGGCCGCAGGTCTCTCCGACGTCCACAGCCCTGCCTGCGCGCAGCTGGGCCACAGGACGGGGGTGGGAGTCCTCAGGAACCGGAAAGGAAGGCTTGTTGTAAAAAAATTTGCTTTGCAACCAGAGATCCAAATGCACTTGGTACTTAGAAAACACGTACAGAAAAGTTGGCCAGTGGACAAGACGGATAGGTGCAAAAGTACAAACAGTATCTTGGTCTCACAACCTGAATTCCAGCACAGCTTGGGCACGCAGGTCCCAGGCAGAACTGCCACACAATCGGGAGGCTTCCTCCAGAGCCAGGAGCGGAGGGGCAGTCTTTCTCTCACGCTGTGGTCGGCTGGTGCAAGGTCGTGGCTAGCAGCACTCAGGGTTAAGAGCAGAGGAAGGGATGGGGGACGTCTCTCAGGAATCACTCCTTGTCTACAGCTTGCCTGGTCCTGGAAGTCCGTGCGCCATTTCATCCTGTGAGGTCTCCCTCCTGCCCACCTGGAACTCCAGGAGCAAACAGCTTTCCTCTTTCTTCGAAGGGGTAAGACGGGGCGTTAATGACACATCCTGCTCGTCATCTCTTTCTGGAAAGCAGGGGGAGAAGGATGGTTAGGGAAAACTCACAGCAGAGATGACTTGTTGAAGGGTTCTGACAATACCCTTGTGACCTCTGGAGTCTTTAAATAAGATCTTGCAAGCACAGCCCATGAAAAAGGCTTAGCTTGCAGATGTCTTCTGTTTGTTTTACTTTGTTTTTAAATCAAATCAATGTTTAAAAACACAGCTAACTTGCCAAAAATCCAGGTTGCTTGCTTTTTCTGAACTATTGCAAGATCCGAAGCCTCTGGGCAGCGGGAGTTAACAGGCTGTCCTCTTCAGAGGGAGATTATGCTCTCTAGTTTTCCCCAGGCCCCACCACTCCCAGCTGTCTTTCCAACAGAAGCCAAGTATCACTTAGAGCCCAGGTGGCAAACACAAGGCCCATGGGCCAAATCAGGCCCTCCACCTTGTTTAATATGGCCCAGCACCTAGCTTCTACCAGGCGGCAGCACCGAGCTCTCGCTTAACTGTTAAGGAGTAGTTACATTTCTACAGTCTTAGCCCTTTGAAGGCAACCATGAGCTGATGTGGCCCCTAGTGAAAACGAGTTTGACACCCCAGATACAGTATGGCAGGATCATTGGATTTAGAATGTCGTGTTTCTTAGAGAATGACTTCCCTTTACCTGTTTCCACTAAAGATGGTGTAAGTCAAGAAGAGCAGGAGGGAAGACCTTCCTCAACGGAGATGAACCCTACACCAATGGTTCTGACATGCAGTCAAGCACCTTGCCTTTCACACCCCCACCACCTGCCTGGCTCTTGTGGGTTTTTACGGGTCCTAAATGCACCACCCGTTCTCTTTCTCGGGGTCTCTCTGCACAGGCTGAGACCCTTGCCTGGAGCCTGCTCCTACCACATCCTGCCCTCTTGCCTTGGCTAAATGCCATTCATTTTCCCAATCAGGCAAGAGGATTTTCGCCTGCCTGGCAGATCTTCCAACACTCCCGCCCAACCCACCATGAAATTTGCAACTCCCTCCACTTGTGCCCACCTGGAGTCTTTGCAGGCAATGAGCTGGAAAGTACTTTATGTGTGTGCACAGACCGTGGGCATGGCTGCTAGCCCTACTCCACCGTGAACTGTTGAGTGTCAGAAAAAGGAAACTCTCATTCAACCACTACACATGCTTTCACCACGTACCCTCACCATCTGCATGGTGCCTGGCATAGGGTAGCTGCTCCTCTTTCCTCATCAAGCATGGTCTGGGAAGCAGGCTGGAATGAGCCCTGTACCATGCAGCATTTGGGAGGACACATTTAATGCCATTTCTATTAGATGAATGAGCTGTGTCCAAGTCCACCTGCTGCAGAACTGATGCCAGCTGCTAGCTCTCCTGCACACTGACTCTGGGTCACTCACCCCTGCCTATAAAATGGGAAACACCTGAGTAAAAGGAATCTGAGCAGGAGAGTGCCTAGGTGCTCAGAGACTCTTAGAAAATACATTGGTTAAAGAAGTAACAGAATATACATGGAAGAATTTAGGCACTTTCATGCCCCTAGAATATTATTAAATACAGGCAAGTGTGTGTGTATACACACACATACACACACACACATATATAAAATTAGCATCTATTTAGGTTTATTATTTGTACTATGTAGCAGGTATCTGGGAGATGAGTTTCTTGTTCACAAGGAGCTTCAATCAATCCTGGAGAAAGAGCTGTAGATCACAAGCTATCAATAAAATAACATACATATAAATATATAGAGGAAGGGAGGCCATGAGGCACAGTAGAACTGAATTCACCCACATTTAGCTCCCAAATCTGCCTTCACTACCCTCAGGTGACCTCTCTGTGCCCTCAGGTCTTGGCTGGAATGCCCCATTTTTAGGGTGCTTTCCCTAACCTCCGAGACAATGCACATCCCCCTCCTCTAACCCTCTTCACACAATCCACTATTCGTTTCATTCCTGACTCCCAAATTCATCCCACATCAGATCCTGTAAGCACCATGACGGACAGTGCTGTGGCTGCTATTTGCTGTCATATTCTCAGTTCCTGACCGTTGGTGTTTGATAAAAAGTCTTTTAACCAAGGAAGCAATGGGCTCTCAGTCTCCTCACCTGAAACAGAACGACAATAGCTCCCTGAGGAGGTGACTGGAAAGAGTAAAAGTGTTAACAAGTATATGGACTCAATATACTGAATCCCCTTTCCTGATCTCTTCAGAAGCACACACCTGGTGGCAATCATTTGCGCTGAGGATTAGGGGCTTGAGAGCACCTCTCTGATCACATACTCACCGAGAACTCCAAAATGTAGAGAAGGAGAGTCAGAGGGGGGAGGAGAGGAACTGGAGACTAGGGGCCACAGTAGGGGGGACAGTGGCTGAGGTGGGGCCACCAGTGATGTGCAGTTGCCGTGGCTGAGCAGAGGGACCTGGGCAAGATGGGGACAGCAGGGATGGGGAGACAGGTAAATGCACAGCTGTTCAGATGAGGACCAATGCATCCTGTGTGAGGAAGGAAAATAAATGCCGACGATTTTGAAGTGGATTTGCTCTTCCTTTTTTAAGCTGCCAAAGATTCTTGTGCTTTTTAGTAACTGATGATAGAGGTAGGAAACATAAGGTGGGGATGCAGAGGGTGTGTGTCTGTTTGAGGGAGTGAGGGAGAGATCACGGGATAAACACAATTTTGGCTTTATAACTAATTCTGTAGTTATTTGCAACGGGTCAGCACTTTTGGAAAGAAAGGAGCTACCATTTGTCAAGACCCTAGGAGGTGCCAGGTGCTTGGGAAGGGGGGTGGAAGTGTGTTCTCTCATTGCATTTGTAAAACTCTGGAGAAGGAACTAAGACCCCGTTTGAGAGAAGAGAAATCTGGGCCTCAGAGCAGAAGTGGTTTTCTCTGGGTAAATAGGTAGCTACAGAGACTGAACAATATGAGTTGCTTCCACCAAACAGAGGTCTGCTGTCCCTCAGTCTGTGCCTGGCACTGCTCTACACAATTACATCATGTAACCCTCATCCTAACCCTGTGAAGTAAGATTTGCAGTCCCCACTGGACTGAGGAGGAAATAGGCTCAAAGATGGAGGGTAACGTAACATTGTCACACAGGAGGTGGTGGGGCTGGGGTTTAAACTGAGGTACGGGTGCAGAGGCCGGCTCTTTGCACTCCACCATGTAACTGTGGTTAAGGCATCTGAGACACTCTTATGAATATGCATTCCGATGATATTGACTTACATACTGTACATGTATTAATCATAGATGGTCGTAGTCATCCCTAAATTTTCACAATGTTAAAGAGATGTTTTTTAATTACCCAGACTAATGCCACTTTGAATTACAGGTGTAGTGGTAAATACTAGAACAGTTATGTCACTAAAAGACTATCGATACTTTATTTAAAAAAGCAGAAGAGGGAAGAGTTCGAGAGAGAATGTGGGACTTAGCCAAAGTTATTGAGTTACTCTGTGAAAGGCCAGAACCAGTGCTTTCCTCATCACAACATACAGCCTCAAAATGCAGGAGAAAAACTGTTTACTGGGATGTCTCCTAACATTTTTATGGGGAAAGAACAGCTGAAATGGCAGATCAGAGACTTGAGTAAGGAAGGCTCAGCCGGACCCACCCTTCAAAAGCCTTCAAGACTGTATTCTAGCATGCTCCCACTGGGTGGTGCAAATGAGCTAGTTTAGAAAAACATTCTTAGGAAAATCCCCCAAACTCCAAACTCGCTAGTATAGGGTTTCCATAACTTTCCTCCTCATCAAAGCCCTCCCGTGAGCCCTAACACAGCCAAACACATTTCTTGCTATGGAGCAGAGTGGCCTAAACAACTCCTGCCCAGGCCGCTCTTTAAGGATGTCATCAGAATGCAGTACGTATTAAGGCACACCACTAAAGAACTCTTAAAAGGATTCTGCAGTGATTATGAGAATTTTCTGAGAAACGTTTGTAAGGACTGTATTTGACTTGTATATGAAGACTTCTTTTAAGTGCCAGATTAAAAAAAAAAATCTATCTTTAAAAGAGTAAAGCCGGATTTTGGTTGTCCTCACTCAATAACATTTGCTTTAATATAAGGCAGTAACTGATTCTATAAAGTCCCTGGTTCCCCACTGTCATCAGAAGCAATTCCATACTCCACAACCTGGCAAACAGAGCTGTTCATAACCAGGACCGCCCGTCACCCATCACCTCCTGTTGAATGAACTCCCACCCTCTCATCCCACCCACTAGGGAAACTGAAGTCCTCCCTGGCCTCCAACAGGCCACAGACTATCAAGGTTTTTAGGGTTTCTCACAGGCTGTTTCTTCTGGGACATGCTTTCTGCTCCCCTATGCTTGGCAGATTTGATGTCCTTCATATTCAGCTGTGAACACCCTCCCAGAAAGGGTTCCTTAGCTCCCTTCCTTGGTATCCCACCACTTCTTACACTCTCACATCACATCACTTTCTTACCAGCATTACACCTCAGCATTTCATTTTTGTCTGAAGCTGAGAAGACCCTTAAAACTTGGTTGCATTTTAATGTATGGTGAGGGATCTCTTGGTCAATCACATAACAGTATACATGGTTTGATTAATTATTTTGGGAAAAAGTACAAGTGAAATGAGTTTTTCTTTGGGTGAATGAAATTACATGTTTTCTATTTCTGATTTTTTGCCCTTTGCATAGTCTTTGGATTTTTAGATTTCTTTAATACACATGTATTTTTTCTAGTAATTTAAAATATAAAAAGAGAAACAGATCAAATCTCTAAACTGAAATCATATTTAGTTTTAAAAATGAAGTTAAAATGAGTTTTGCTTAGTTTTCATGGGGTGTAGTGTTGTAGATGAAATCAACATATCTTTTGCAAAAGATACTCAATCTCTTCAGTTCTGATGTAGACACTTTTAAATTGAAAAAGAGATATTTTCTAGTCATCCTAAGAAGTAGAACAAAGTTGCATGAACTTAAGAGTCAAATCTTGCCCTTCTCTCTCATTTTACCCATTTTTAGACCCGGTATTGGAGGGCAGGGGATAAGTGGTCCAGAAAAGTAAAATAATTTATCTAAGTCGCACAAATAATTTCTGACCCAGCCCGGACTACAAAGTAAACACCTGACTCCTAATTTATTACACTATGCCATCACACATTTTAGCAACCTAATTTTCACATAAAATATAGAAAAATAATTGACATTTACTAGGTCCCAGTAATCATGCTAGCATAGAAATTATAAAATAAATTCCAAAAAACAATGACAAAATTATGAAATCATAGACTATGTTAAAGATGGGAGGGAGGACACTTGGATATTATCTAGTCCAACATCTTCATTTCAGAGATGTGAAAACTTAGACCACAAGAAGGTAAGTGACTTGACTAAGGTGGCACCATTAACCGATGGTGGAGATAAGACTCCTGGCCTATGAACTCTGCACTTCATGATGATATGAAAGAAGCACTTTGTGTAAACAAGTACCAGTATTTCTTAGAGTTGGCTCAGGGTGCTTCAGGGAAAATCCTTCTTGCGTTAACAGCTCTCCTTAACCTAAACTCCTCTAATGGCTCTCCACAGTTTTCAGACCGAGTCCCAAGTTTAACATACAGTACTCTTCTTGATCTGGACTCTTCTCCGCTATGCAGCCTGCCATCCCAACACTCTCCAACTCTCCTCTCTCCTGCTAAACTCAGCAGTTCCCATACATATGTTTGCATTTGCTCCTCTCTTCCCAGAACACCTCTCTCCCAACTCCAATATCCTTCAAGGCTCTTGATCAGTGTTGCCTTCTCAGGGACAACCCTTCCTACCTCCTACCTCATCCCCAAGAAGTATTAGGCATTCCTGTCCTGGTCTCCCCATGACAGTTTATTTCTTCCACGTTCAAGCAAGAGGTTGCTCTTGAAGAGATGAACCATATCTTGTTTCTGTTTAAACCCCGGTGCAAAGATCTGGCACATACCAGGTGCTTAAAAAAATAGGTGATAATTAGACTGAAATCCAACAGAGAACAATTATTAGCAAAATGAGAAGTGGAGAGAAATAGGAAATGAATACATACTATGATGGAGGCACTTATATTTATTTTGTGCACTTCTTTCTCAAAACTCTGCGAACTACACATTGCTTTTTCTAATTTACAGATGAGGACATGGAGGCTCAGAGAACTGAAGTAACTTGCCCAACTTCACACAGCTGACAAGGGAAAGAATAAGGATTCGCACCCATGTTTGGATGACTCAAGAACAAAAACAAATAAACAAAAAACCCTGTGGTTTCCATTACTCTGCTGCAGGGACCAATAAAAAGAAGAGGGAGGGAAACTCTTTGCTTTTCCAGTGTTTTAATACATATTTGGACTAATAGTGCTACAACAGCATTTTATACCTCATTTCTTTTGTCTTTTTTAATTCATCAACTTTCGGCTAATTCTATGAAATAAGAAGGGGAGAAGGCTAGAAAGAAATATTGGATGAAGACATGATGGGAGGTGGGTTTGGAAGTTGCAGCAGTGTCATTGGGAGAATGACATCACTGAGCTTTCTGAACATGACTTTCATGTTGATGAGATCCTCCCCCTGTTAGCCACCATTAAAAAAACAATGGCTTAAATCTGGGTGGTTTGAAGTATATAACTTAATGTCAGATTTGGCCTTAAGAGGGAAGTAAATTCCCTCTCAGCTAAAATAACACATACGTGTACACAACACACACACTTGCTCCAATAAGGGTGCTTCACAAACATGTTTTAATGGCAATATCTTAAGGTAACAGTTGCTCCCACACACCTACCTTGGAATCAGCACCGGAAGGGCACAGTTTGCTTGTGGACAGTGGAGGAAGTGACTGAAAGCAAAGCAAGAGCCGAGCAAGGGACATTGTTCCCTCTCTGACATTTTCCCTACATATAGCACCACAAAGCAGAGAAGAGGGTTGCCCTGCCCTGCTGAACACCTAAGGCTCTGCCCCTTACAACATAACAGGTGTTCCCAGACAAAGGAATATGGCTCAAATGAAAGAACAGATTGCAACACCAGAAAAAGAGCTAAGTGATGAGGAGATAGCTAACCTATCAGATGCAGAGTTCAAAACACTGGTGATCAGGATGCTCATAGAAATGATTGAGTATGGTTGCAAAATAGAGGAAAAAGGGAAGGCTATGAAAAGTGGCATAAAAATAAATATGCAGGGAACCAACAGTGAAGGGAAGGAAACTAGGACTCAAATCAAAGATTTGGACCAGAAGGAAGAAATAAACATGCAGTCAGAACAGAATGAAGAAACAAGAACTCAAAAAAAAAAAAAATGAAGAAAGGCTTAGGAACCTCTGGGACAACTTTAAACTTCTTAACATCTGAATCAGAAGGGTGCCAGAAGGAGATGAAGAAGAGCAAGAAAATGAAAACATATTTGAACAAATAATGAAGGAGAACTTCCCCAATGTGGAGAAGAAAATAGACTTCCAGGAAATCTAGGAAGCCCAGAGTCCCAAAGAAATTGGACCCAAGGAGGAACACATCAAGACACATCATAATTACATTACTCAAGATTAAAGAGGAGAGAATCTTAAAAGCAGCAAGAGAAAAGGAGACAGTTACCTACAAATAAGTTCCAATAAGACTGTCAGCTGATTTCTCAAAAGAAACCTTGCAAGCAAGAAAGGGCTGGATAGAAGCATTCCAAGTCATGAAAGGCAAGGACCTACATCCAAGATTACTCTATCCAGCAAAGTGATCATTTAGAATGGAAGGGAAGATAAAGTGTTTCCCAGATAAGGTCAAGTTAAAGGAATTCATCATTACCAAGCCCTAATATATAAAATGTTAAAAGGACATATCTAAGAAAAATAAGATCAAAACTATGAGCAGTAAAATGACAACAAACTCACAACTATCAACAACTGAATCTAAAACAAACAAACAAAAGCAAACAACCAGAATAGGAACAAAATCAGAGAAATGAAGATCACATGGAGGGTTATCAGCAGGGAGTGGGAGGGGGAGAATAGGGGAAAAGGTACAGGGAATAAGCATAAATGGTAGGTACAAAATAGACATGTGGAGGTTAAGAACAGTATAGGAAATAGAGAGGCTAAGGAACTTATATATATGACCCACAGACATGAATTAAGGGTGGGAGGACTCTGATGGGAGGGGCAGTGCAGGGCAGAGGGGAATAAAGGGGAGAAAAAATGGGAAAACTGTAATAGCATAATCAATAAAATATAATTTTTAAAAAAGCTAATGGTTGCTGAGAAGACACAGAAGAAAAGTGGTGAGCCCACGGAAAAGGCAGTCAGAAGTGGTACTCGTTTTATAAAGTGCTTCCTTGCTCACCATGAGCAGCGCAGCTTCAGCCCCTCAGTTACTGGAGCATTCTTTCCCTGCTGGCCTGCCAGCTGGAGCATGGCCCTGACTAGCCTTGAATCACCCACCAGTGTCCTCTCAAATAGAGACACACTTGGGAGTGTCCCTTTGAAATGCTGCATGAAGTACAGGGACATTTCCGGTTGGGCTGCGGGAGGGGTGTGGGTAACACCAAAGCCCTGCAATTGGGAAGAGTTTCCTTTCCAACAGCCAAGTCAGGCCCTCTGGGGTGGTAGCCAGCTCTAAGAGAGGCTTTCTGTGGTACTTTTCATCCTATAAATTCCATTTCTTAAAAGACCTGAGACCCACCAATTTGTATCTGTATTTTCCATTTGTTTCTTTTGTTATTGGATGAATTTTCTCCTTCCCTAAAATTGTGTGGATTGAAAGTGTTGACTATTGTGAAATTCCATTTCTCTCCTCAGTCCTCCCTCATTCCTTCCTCCATTCCCAACAACCATGCTGGTGATGCCTCTGTCAAGGTTTCATCAAAACCACCCCAACCCCTCACCCTCCAAGGTCCTCAGCCCCACTACGCACAAACCCCTGAGGACATGTTTGCACACAGAGGTCAAGCAGATATTTTGCTATTTCCTTACATGGCAGCAAAAGCAAGTCCCTTTGGAACTGTCAGAACTAGTCATCCCAAGATGTGCCTCTGTGGTATGTGGATTGTTTTGAGCTAACGGCAACTTTAGCCTCAGGCTCAGGAGAAACTTCCACCCCTCCCTTAACTTCCTACAGGAAGTTGAATTATGGGCCTTGTCCATAATAAGAGATTATCAAAGATAACCTTTTCTGACCTATCTATGGGGCAAGAAAACTACTATTTACTAAATACCTGCTCTTTATATCATCCTGCAAGGACCCTTTGAAGCCCTAAGGCACTTTGCCTCATCCCTAGCTCAGGATATCTACATACCCCCATTCCCTTCCAGTCTCTAAACCTCCCATGCATTTGGGATTCCTGACCCTTTCATGTCTGCAGATTCCCATACATATGTATGTAATCAAATTTGGTCTTTTTCTCTTGCTAATCTGTCTCATGCCTATTTGATTATTACACCAGCCAAAGAACCTTCAAAGCAAAGTTTCCTCCTCCCTCATCATGAGAACCAAAAGAAATGCAAATTGGCACTAGCAAGGAATGGTGTTACAGTCAGTTAAACTCCATGGGTCAGTTTGTGGTAATTTCTGGTGGTGGACAGGGGCAGGGATTCAGTGAAGTTTCTTCTAGCACCAGGGCATTGTGAGGAGCATGGCCCTACTGGTGTTAAAGGAATTCCAGGAATGGGCAGGTGTGGTTTAGGAGCTGTGATTCAAAAGAGGAACTAATAGTGTATTGAGACATTTGATAAGAATCAAAACCCACTGTTGTCTCCAAATCCTTCAGTTTGAAGTACTTAGAGTTTCCTGTGATACCAGGCTGCCTTGTGGTTCCAAGGTCACAGGTCTGCCCTCTCTAATCTTTGCTTGGTATCAATAGAGCAGGCTGCAAAATGGAGCTGCTGAAATCCAGAGAGGCATAAAACTTGTTCCCACTCATCTGTCTCTCACCAGATAAAGTCCTAAAACATTCAAGTGACTGCAAGGATTTTGGGGTCCGCCTCCCTCTTTCTCCAGCCAAGGCCTGTGTTTGTTTCTTCTGCATGGAGAGTTCCATTCCTTCACCTGCTCAGACACTCCTTTTCATCCTTTCATGCCCTGTTTACACATCTGTGAGGGTTACAAGCTGCGGAGATGGGAGACAGTGATTCAGAGAAAGGGAAACAACTTCAGGCCCCAGAGATGGTCACTGAGACCTCGGCCTGGAAGCTAGCTGTCCCTCAGACAGGGGGTGAAGCTCTGCCTTTAAGAGGCAGCCCAGGAAAAACAGGCTACTTGCTACAGGGGAATTGATGAAAAAAGAGGAAAAAAAGAAAGACAAAACAAATAAATGAAAAACATCCCCAACCAATCCCCAGCTGGAGCCCTTGAAGGCAGGAATAATGGGGGAGGGGGCAGTTCCTGCCTATCCTCAGGCCCAGGGAGGCCTGTGTCTCAGGCCCCCAGCTGTCCACATGGGGTCAGTATTCCCCTCAATGAGGAGTCTCTCCCCTCACTTTGTAGAATCCAAACAGGTGCATGTATCAGAGGAAGGAACATCAGTCTCTTCTCGAATACCTTGACAATTCTAGGGGATGGCTGCCCAATCCCAGCTTCCCTGGTTAGGAAGGTAGTCTCAGGAGCCCACAGTGCACCTGAGGGGAAGGGCCCGGAGAAAAGGATGATTCTGGTTTGCCTGTAGCAGGGCCACTCAGTACCTTCTCCAGGAGCGTGGACCCAACTCAATATCCTCCAATGAACTGGACTCCCCAGCTGGTTCCTGGATCCTGGAAGGTCAGGAGCTCTGTAAGTTCGCCTTGGAGATGTTTTTGTGTCTTGCTGTCCCCCAGGGCTCAGAGCACTTTGTTCCTGCCCTCAGGGCCTTTGAAGCCAGGAGGATATGGCTGCAGCCCAGAGCAGGTGCCCTGAGCAGGGTCAAGCACAGGGTCTACACATGTTTTTACAACTATTTTTCTTAACATAGTTGCATCTGTTTAATAGGAATTGGAAGGAGGAATCCTCATAGGACACTGACACCAGCCACTTTTAAGTGCATTTTTTTAAATTATATTTTATTGATCATACTATTACAGTTGTCCCATTTCTCCATCATTCCCCTCCACCCTGCACACCCCCTCCCACCCACATTCCCCCCTTTAGTTCATGTCCATGTGTCATAAGTTCTTTAGCTTCTACTTTTCCCACACTATTCTTGCCCTCCCCCTGTCTATTTTCTACCCACCGTCTATGCTACTTATTCTCTGTACCTTCCCCCCCCTCCTCCCTCTCCCCTGTTGCTAACCGTGCATATCATCTCCATTTCTCTGTTTCTGTTCCTGTTCTAGGTGTTTGCTTAGTTTGCTTTTGTTTTAGGTGTGGTTGTTAATATCTGTGAGTTTGCTGTCTTTTTACTGTCCTATTTTTTATCTTCTTTTTCTTAGATAAGTCCCTTTAACATTTCATATAATAAGGGCTTGGTGATGATGAACTCCTTTAACTTGACTTTAGCTGAGAAGCGCTTTATCTGCCCTTCCATTCTAAATGACAGCTTTGCTGGATAGAGCAATCTTGGATGTAGGTCCTTGGCTTTCATGACTTGGAATACTTCTTTCCAGCCCCTTCTTGCCAGCAAGGTCTCTTTTGAGAAATCAGCTGATAGTCTGATGGGAACTCCTTTGTAGGTGACTGTCCCCTTGTCCCTTGCTGCTTCTAGAATTCTCTCCTTCATGTTAATCTTGACTAATGTAACTATGATGTGCCTTGGTGTGTTCCTCCTTGAGTCCACCTTCTTTGGGACTCTCTGAGCTTCCTGGACTTCCTGGAAGTGTATTTCCTTCTCCAGAATGGGGAAGTTCTCCTTTATTATTTGTTCAAAGAAGTTTTCCACTGGTTGCTCTTCTTCTTCCCCTTCTGGTACCCCTATAATTCAGATGTTAGGATGTTTAAAGATGTCCTGGAGTTTCCTAAGCCTCTCCTCATTTTTTTGAATTATTGTTTCTTCATTCTTTTCTGTTTGGTTGTTTCTTTCTTCCTTCTGGTCCACTCCATTGATTTGAGTCCCAGTTTTCTTCTCATCACTATTGGTTCCCTGTGGGGTTTTGTTTTGTTTTTTTTTTTTCATTTCACTTATGGTAGCCTCCATTTGTTCATCTAATTTGCAACCAAAATCAACCAATTCTGTGAGCTTCCTAATTACCAGTGCTTTGAAATGTGCATCTGATAGGTTGGCTACCAGTGTTTTGAGCTGTACATATGATAGGTTGGCTATCTCTTGGTCGCTTAGATGAGTTAGCTCTGGGGCTTTGATCTGTTCTCCCGTTTGAGCCTTTTTTTTTTTTTTTTGGTCTGGTTGGGCTGTTATGTAGTGAGGGGCGGAGCCTTAGGTGTTCACCAGGGCAGGGGAACCCAGTCGCTGGGTTGTGATGCTGGATGCAGGGTCTGAGAGGGAACAATGGCACTTGCTCCACTCTCTCTTGGATTCCAGTCCCTTCTGCCACTTTCCCCAAGCAAATTGGGCCCTTTTGGTGCTGATTTCAGTGTGGGCAGGCTTGTGCACATTCTAGGACCCCTTGGGTTTCTCCAATGAACTCTCCTGTGAGGCTGGGATTCTCTCCCGGCACCCCAACCCCCACGAGTGTTCTCAATCAGTACTTTTTAGGCTTTATTTCCCAGCACTGGGGCCTCACACTGCACAGTCTGTCTCAATTCCCGTTTTCACCTGGTTTATCTGCGAATGAATGTGTGACCCTGGCCAGCACCTTGTGTGCCTCGCTTGGTCTGCTCATTGCCTCCCTATGCTCAGTAACTGCTGCCTGTGCGCCCAGGACCACCAGGTACTGATTCTCCCTGCTGCAACCCCTCTCTGCCAGCCACTGACTCCGCCCCTCTTACCTGTATGGGTGAATCATTGTCAGACTTCCGTACAATTCAATCCTCTATCTATTCTGGTTGGGTTATTTTTGGTTCTATATTTTTGTTGTCCTTAATTTTGGTTGTGAGAGGAGGCACAGTGTGTCCACCTACGCCTCCATCTTGGCCGGAAGTCCTAAGTGAATTTTGGAACAAGGCTTTATACATATAAGTAAGTTGGTGAATAAATGAATGAATAAATTAATGAGTGTCAGGTCACAAAAAATGGAGTGAACAAGATGGGGAAGTGGGGTAAGAGCCTTAAATAATCAACACAAATGTACTGTGTTCTCATCTGTCACTCTTTGCACTTTTTCCATATGCCAAGCACTATGCTCCACACTTCACATTCATTATTTCCCTCAGTCCTTCCAGCAGTCTTATGTAGTGAGTGGTATGAGCCTCATTTCACAGATGAAAGAACTGAGGTTAAATACCTTGGTCAAAGGCGCATAGCTAGGAACTAGAATAGTCAAGGCTGAAACTTGAAAACCTGCCTTCCTAATGACTCCACTACATCCCCAGGCATCAGGCCCATGCCAACTGGATCTTCATTCATATTCACATAGGAGTCTCTGAGTCAGTGGCCATGGGAGTAAGGACTTGGCTGGTGGAACCATTTTTGGTCTTTCCTTGCCAGCAACCCGAAGTCTGAATTCTTGTAAGGCAGGCAGGGCCCCCAAACTACAAACATTTTTTTTAAAAATCCTCCCAAATTAAAGTATACATGGGAGCCAACCAGCACAGAGGAATTAAAAATGTCTTTTCTGCTGTATTTTAGGAATGTGGGTGGCAAATAAGTCAAAAGGAACAAAAATAGAAACATGGCAGGCCAGACCTCCCTCCACATGAAAAAACAATATTAATTTGATTAATTCTGTTCCTAAACAGCAGCCCACATTACTGACACAGAGGGCGTTCTGCAGCTGAGGGGTATGTGTGTGTGAACGTGTGCACATATTTGCATGCCCTGAGTACATGTATACATCTGTACAGATAGATAAACACACAGACCTGCCACCCACAGAGAATATTTATTCAGATGATACACGAATCACACTGCTTTTCTTTTCCCAAATCCTGAAAACATTAAAAATAAGCCACCTTGTGTAAACATGTTCAGTCTCTTGATTTACACAGATCTTATAAAGGCAGACTTGCACATTTTTAAAGCTTTCTCACTTAACCACAGAAGACGGGTTATGAACATGAGGCAGGCTGCCTCCCCACGCATCATGACAGCAAGAGCCTGGATCAAAATGTTTCATCATCACTGCATTTCTCAGGATCTCCTCGCCAAAGGCCCACAGCGCCCTGTTGTTTTTAACATCTGACTCTGCAGATCTACCTACCATGTCCTGTACCTCTCATTCTTCTCACTGGTGCACTGTTAGCACCGGACCATGTCAGTGTGTGGATCCAACCTAATTTCTGCTCAACGTGACGTACCTGTAACCCAGTGAGGCACAGTCTCAGCCCTCTCTGGCTGTCAGCTACCCTTCCTCCTCCTCCCTCATTTGGCCTGCCCATCTCCTTCCTCCACAGTCTGGCTTGAGGTCCCCACAGCTCTAAGGGGTGTGACTCCCTCCTTCCCAAACCCTGCACCTGTCAGCGCAGCTGGACTGGTGTCTGGAAGATGCTCCTGTGCCCTGTGTTTGGGGATGAGCAAAGGCTGACTGAATGCACCTACTCCCTTAGCGGGATGTAACAGGTGTTGGTGTGGCCCGGAGCCTGTGTGGCCCAGAACCCACCTGCCCAGCTCTTTGAAGATTTTAAGGGGGAGGACAGAGTAAGGGGATCCCCATTTGCTTCTGTCACTTGGCCTTTCTGTGGGGCACTGGCTGGTGAAGCAGAGTTCCACTAGGTTAGGTTGTAGGCACAGATTTTATTTATTCTAAAAGAAGCTTAATGGATCCAACTCTTAATGACATCCAAGCAATCCTGAAGAAACATGATTTGTTATTTTGGTTGTGCCTCGAACTTTCAGGGCACGGGTCCCTGGATGAAGAATTTGCCTCCCCAGGGAAAACAAAGAATTCCACAGAAACCAGTCAGCCTAGCTGGATTCACCACAGGACAGAGCTTGCCATCACTTAATAAGGACTCTATTGTGTATCTGATGAAAATATACGGAGAATTTTCTTCCTCCGTGAGCCTGTAATTTAGGAAGTTTGTAGTTTCTTAGCAGTCTCATTCCTTTGATGGGAACAAAGGATTATGTTGATGGAGTAAGTAGACATGAAACAAATTGAACTTTCATTTTAATAAAATAAGATCTATTGCTAGGAGTTTGACTACCACCAATTGAAATGCATTCTCAGGCTCTCCTAGAGAGAAATTTAACCTCCTCAGAGCTTTAGCGACTGATTCCCATTTTGTGTCCCACTTTGTCACTGATTGTCATCTCCATGGTTTGGTCATTATGCTTCTCCTAGAAACCTGAAACTTGAAGAGGTTAATGACTTTCCAAAGTTTACATGGTTAATACTTAGCAGAGAGAACTTGAATTAAGATCTGTCATTCAGATCTGGTCAATGGGCCTTGGGGTCCTGTTTCTCCTCTCTATCAGGGACCTCGAAACTACGGCCTGAGGACCTATGCCCAGTCCATACCTGTTTTGTATGGGCAATAAGCTAAGAATGATTTTTACATTTTAAATAGTTGAAAAAAATCAGAAGAGTAGTATTTCATTACCCATGAACACCATATGGCATTCAAGTGTCAAGCCCCATAAATGAAGTTGTGCGCCGGAACACAGTTGTGCGCCGGAACGCAGCCGCATCCCTTTGTTTACGTGTTGTGCACGCTGCATCCCCATCCGGGGCTGGAACCGCGGAGCTGTGGCAGCGGCCACTTACAGCCCCCGAACCAAGGCATTTAGTACCTGAATCTCCACAGAAAAAGTTTGTTAACCCCGTTCCACACCCTGTAGATACCCTGTGCAGCGGGACGCTGTAGGCTTGTAGCCCCCG
>PVKU01005495.1:0-122344 GCA_004027475.1 Anoura caudifer
GGGGATAAAAAGCACAGCATAGGGAATTTAATCAATAATATTGTAGTAACTACAGATAGTGCTAGGTTGGTACTTGAAATATTGGGGGATCACTTTTTAATGTATATGATTGTCTAACCACCATGCTGTACACTTGAAATAATGTTGAATGTCAACTGTAATTGGAAAAAAAAAATTATCACAATAAAAAAAAAAAAAACATATCAAACTTAAAAAAAAAAAAAAAAGAATTGAGTTAAATTGTGGGACCCCAGCTGCTGTCACAGAGAATTGCTTGTTGGGGGTAAAAACCCCATTCATTTGGTGACCAGAAGCGTCACATGGGAACTATTCTGTGAAAATGTGGTAATAATATTAAAGTAAAGGAGATACATAGATGGAGAATTAAATTTTTTCTTTTACATGCACACTTACACAAAATAGTGTGTACACATGGAATTTGCTGAAGTGACCTGGCCAGACTCTATGTTTAGTGAAATAGCACATAAAATCACCTCAAATAAAAAGCAAACTAGAAAATGTGAGCAAACAGAAATAAAAGAGACAATGTTTTCTCTTTCCTACTGAGAATAAGACCATCACTTAATTATCTACAATTTGCTCTTACCTGAATAACCATATATTTCAATAGTATTTGAAGAAAAAAGCATGTTTGGTCTTCAGCTATCTTTTCCCCTGATATGGCTGGCAGGAGTGGAGTGATTTCTTCTGGATATATCTTTGCTGCAGAGTGGAAAATAATGAGAGTCTTTCATCACAGTTAAATTTCAAACAGAGTTTTTAAAAAATGGCCTCTACTAAAATACATGTATCCATTTATTAGAACTGCTCACATGGACCAAGCCAATGTGCATGAAGGGCTTAGAATACAGAAGCCACAAAGCCACCTGTCCAACTGCAACATTCTTTACCCTTTCAAGTTCTGCTTTGGTCAGCCTAATATCAAATACCTGTCACTCGGCAATAAAAGTGATAAAGTTATAAATCAATGGCCCTAACAGGACACAAATGGTTGCTATTAATAGTCCCATGAGGCATTCATTGTCCTCCCGTTAATGTTGCATGAAAATACACAGCTAACAAAAAAAAATGTGGGTGAGCAGATGAATGAAACAATAGCAATGAGGACAGGAGACGGTAAATAGTTTGGATAGTGGATTTGAATTGTATTAACAGTCACAAAAACACTCCAGACATAACAAGTGTCCCTAATTCCTGCTATTGCCAACATCTGTCCTACTCCCTTCCATTCCTGTTCCCACCACTTCAGTAAATTTCTCTTGCCCTAATTTCATATAAAATAAGTTCAAGTCTTTCAATTCAAATATGTATAAGATTCTACCATGAATATAAATGGGAAATAATTCCTATTCAAAATTCATTTATGAAATCAAGCTTTCTGTTCAAGAAAATGGCAAAGCAAGGAATTTCTCAATGTGATTTAAAGAGTCATTTCAACCTGTAAGATCTGCTCACATCACTCACCATCAGCTAAACTAGGGCTTGGATTGATGAGTGTCTCCAGAGTACAGGGCCCTCTAGAGGACATGATCGCTGGGAAACCAGGCACGAGGCAAGCAAAAATTAACACCTGCTCTTCTGCACAGTTTGTCTGAAGTGCTTGAAGCCACAGAAGAAACAACCTGATTCCTTCACATCTTATCTAAAAAATATAAAAGCAACAAAATTAAACATATGTACTTGTGGAAATGCATCGCAATATAGCATCAGTTCTTAGCAAGAAAAACTAGAAGTGAAAGGTATTGTTAAAGCATTGTGCTAAGTTCTCTACTTGGTGACAAGTAAGGAAGGATGCTGCAATATAGCACAAGAATTAAGACCTTGGGTTCTGGAGCCAGAGTGCCTGGGTCCGAATGCAGGTTGTGCTACTTTCTGGCTTAGCTGTGACCTGTGAAGAACCACTTAACTTCTTTATGCCTTAGTCTCTCCAACTGTAAAATAGGGATGATAACAGAATTCACCACAAGTACTAGTATAGGATTAAATGAGTTAGAACAGTGCCTAACTCACAGTAAGCACTATTTATTTCGTATTGACCACATTTCATTCTTAAAGGCACAATCCCCGTATCTTCAACACTCAAATACCCATGAAAACAATCAAAGATAATCTTCCAAATTTACACTGTGCTTTGGACAGCATTTATGTCATGTCACTATAATATGCAGACGTATAATGTTCTTGTATATCAGAATGTTTGGAGCTTATCAAGACCTTAAAGAACTGACTCAATGGGAAGGAACAGCTCTCCAGCTTCCCTGCCTTATGTCCCTACTCTATTCTCTCAACACCTTTGCCATGCTCTGAATGGTGGGCATCTACCTCTACAGATGTAGAGAAAACATCTATAGAGGTAGATATGTCCTCCCTCCACCTCTAAACTTACTTTCAACTTCATTCCATTCCAAGAATTTATAACCACAGGTATTTCCATTTCTATATTCCTAAATGGCTGAAAAGATGATGTCAATAAAAGAAGTTAAATAAGCAAAAGAGATGAAAAATACATCAGACACAGATGAAAGATTAATGAACTCCAAATGCAGGTAACGGAGGAACTGTCCGATCTCCTTTCAATTATACCAAGCTGTAGATTCCTCCAACAAGCCAAACAGGAAGCTCTGCAGAAAAGCCAAGAGAAGGAGAAGCCTCCCAACCACCAAAAAAAAAGGGGAGGGGGAGAGAAGGAAAAACCTTGGCTAACTCCCCAAAGAAGACTGATGACGGTGCTACTCCCATTAAGAGTAAATTCCACAGCACACTTTCAGACACACTTGTGGACTACCACATCTCTGCACAAAGCTCTATGCCTACTCACACCTGTCCTCTCCCCAAGCAGGTGAAATAAGTGGTAACATTGGTGAATGCATAATATTATTCAGCATCAGGCCAAAAATGACATGGCTCTATATATACCAAACCAAATTATATTAAATTTAACAAGAGGAAAGTTTCTTTAACATTCTATCATAAGTCTTCAATTTTTTATGTTAACTGTTTTTAAGGTAACTAAACATAAATAAGACCAATAAGAAATATCAGATAATGACCGACAGTTTTAACTGTAATACTATTAATTAAAATAGGAGGGCCAAATATGGTATTTACTGTGAAGCTAGGAATAGCTTGTCTCCTTTTCTCAACATGTAAGAAATACTTAACAAGATTAATTGGCTATGATGTTTAAACTGGTATAAAATCCAAAATGCATTAGCTTATCAAAGGCACATATAACTTAATGAGCTACGAGTGAATTACCTTTCATAAAACACACATCCAAAGCTGGTTTCTTTTGTCGATGATTTT
Organism: Anoura caudifer; assembly: GCA_004027475.1. Classification (NCBI taxonomy): domain Eukaryota; kingdom Metazoa; phylum Chordata; class Mammalia; order Chiroptera; family Phyllostomidae; genus Anoura; species Anoura caudifer. The sequence goes on from PVKU01005495.1 coordinate 3,328, forward strand.
TGAATGCCATCTTATCCCAGCATCAAATGGTATGTCATCATAAAAGGCGTATTCATTTTAATAAGCCAATTTTAACTTAAATTATAAGATCAATCTACTGTAAATCAATAAATACTCAAAAGGAAGGTTCTGCTATTCTTTTCCCACATAATGGTGTTCAAAAATAATTCAGAGGCAACTATAATTTTAACAACAAAATTACTGGTGTGAACAGAAGCAGGCACATTAGCTCTGAAGCTTAGTGAGGAAGTAATTCAAGCCCTTCATTTTCTGATGATAAAACTGGAGCAGTTAGCACCTTTCCATTGCATCCCTAACTGTACACAGCAGAATCAAAATTAGAACTCAGAATTCCAAACTCCCAACCCCAAGCCAGTTTCTCCTAATTATATTTAAGATGTCTATTACAAAAGTTATGATGGAAGAACAAAAACCCTAACAAGTATTAGAAATGTAATTCCTCAATTAAAAATAAAAACTAAGTAAAGTGGTTTTCATAGTGGCCTAATCTTATTAATTTATGGAATAACTTAAGATTAATTAAAAATGCCATTACATATTCATCTAAAATAAATACCTTAATAGAATTTCCAGTGTGTAGAAGCTTCTTTAAAGTTGAGCCTGGAAGTTTAAAACAATAAATCAGAAATGAAGCATATAAATTTAAGACCTATTTTTAAAAGATTAGTTTTAGAGAGAAAAAATGTTCTTACAACAAAAAACATGTACATATATTTAATGTACTATTAATGGCCAATTTTTCCAAACATTAATATGTTGAAAAAATTTTAAAAGCTCAATATTGAAAGTATTAAAAGTATTAAAACTCATTATTTTAAATACTTACAAAACAGAATGTACTATAATTTTGCTTTCCTAGCTTAATGGAACCAAATTCATCAACATTTTCTAAATCCACTTTCTTGCTTATCTCATTTTCAATTCCAAGAACTGCCATTCTTGATTTCTCCTGAGATAGAAGTGTCAATTTTTTAAATTTTATTTTTTATTGTATTTTTTTCCATTACCACTTATCTCCCTTATGTGCATCTCCTCCCACCCCTGTAAACACCACACTTGTCCACAAAAGAAGTGACAATCTTTTAAAGATCTTTTGAAGGCCACAAATTCATAAAGATAGTTCAAATATAAATTTAACATTATAAAATCCTTTATTCATTTTATTTTTTAAAAAACTCCCTCTTATATCATGCTTCCAATTAAAATCAATAATCAATGGCAGTATACCACCAGGAAAGAGGCAAAAAACACAGAGAAACACCCTCTTTGGTGCTGGTGTGTGAGGTCTGCCAAAAGCTGACAGTGGAACAGGAACACAGACCTTCTGGTATTATAATGTCTATAACAAATACAAGGGAGCATTAGTCCACTGAAGTAATTTGAAATTAATAAAAATTCACTCAAAATGATTCAAGGAACTAAATGTGAAGTATGTAAGTATAAAACTTCAAGAAGAGCCCTGGCTGGTGTGGCTCAGTGGATTGAGCGCTGGACTGTGAGGCGAAGGATCACCAGTTCAATTCCCAGACAGGGCACATGCCTGAGTTGTGGACCAGGTCCCCATTGTGGGGCAGGTCGTGCAAGAGACCACCACACATTGACATTTCTCTCCCTCTCTTTTTCCCTGCCTTCCCCTCTCTAAATAAATACAATCTTAAATAAATAATAAATAAATAATAAAAATTGAGCAATACCACTGAACATATACCTCAGCACATACTGATAGCAAACAGCATATGATAAGATGCTCAAGATCATTAGTCATTAGAGAAATTCAAGTTAAACCACAGCAAGATACCATTACCACTAAAATAAAAAGGCTAAACATATCAAGTGTTGATGAGAATTCTCATCTTCCTGGTGGAAATGTAAAATGGTTCAACCTCTTCGGAAAACAATCTAGCAGTTAAACATATACTTTTATATGATTCAACCATTCCATTCTTGAGATAAGAAAGCACATGACCACACAAAGACTTGTATACAAACAAAAAAGTTTTATTTGAGGCCAAGTACTAGAAACAACCCAAATATTTATCAACAAGTGAACAGATAAACTATGTTATAGCCATACAGTGGAATGCTGTACTACTCAGAATAAGAAAAAATGAACTATTAATATATGTACCAACACAGATGAATCACAAAATAAGTAAACTGAGTGAAAGTCAAACAAAAAAGAATACACACTGCAGGATTCTATAAGACTGTAGAAAATCAAATTAACCTATAGTGGCAGAAAGCAGATCAATGGTTGCCTGGGGCTGGGGAATAACATGGGGAAAAGTGGGAAAGGATCATGAGAAAACTTTGGGGAGTGATGACTATGTTCATTATCTTGATGGTAGTAATGGTTTCACAGGTATACATCTATGTCAAAACTTAGAAAAATGTACATTTTAAATATGTATGTAAATTATACTCCAAGGAAAAATCTGTTTAAAAAATAAAAAATAAAAAGCAGACCAGGTAGCCTGGAAGTGACTCTGAAAGATCAGGAGGATGAAGGTTGCAGTCAGACAGAGGTCAACAGGTGACAATGGAACAGAAGATAAAGTAAGGAAATCACAGAGGGTGTTGGGATCAAGGGGTTAATGGGTAACTTGGCATAAAGAAAAAGGACTGGGAGAAAACAAAGGTATTAAAAAAAGAGCAAGAGGACATAGCAACAACAAGGAAGAAGACAAGGTGGCATAGCCAAAGGAGAGCGGTTTCCACAAGGGAGATAGTGGATAATGCCTGCAATCAGCCTTGGAGGGGGAAAAAAACCACACACATTATTTTTACCTGCATATCCCTGAGGAACACTCAGAAGCCTCAGAGAAAAGCCAGGTTTCACATAGCCAAAGAGATGAACACAAGAGGCTGAGTCAGTAGGGCTGTTGCTTATCCCATAAAGAGGATTTCCAGAGGGAAGATCACAAAGTGGGAAGAAGGGGAAGAGATGCAGAACACTGATGGTAAAAGCACTCCAAAGAGGACCCTGAGAAGACACCAAGTGAGCTGAGGCTGCATTAAACCCAGTTACCCCTGGTGGACACAGAGGCATGCAGGGACCCTAGATTTAGCTCAGCCGGGCTCTGAAGCACCTCTGAAGGAGTCCTAACATGAAGGACCTTGGGAGACCATGCTGCCTCATAAAGGGTGAGCTATGGTGTAGCCTGACTGTCAAACTCAAAGCCTGTCAAATTCAGACTCCTGAGGAGAGGTTAGAGCCCAGTGAGCCCTAGAAACTTTGAGAAATGAGGCTGCTCAAAGGTCATGTTCATATCCCTGGTAATATGAGGCCACTGGGTAGCGCAAGGCATAAAGCCAGAGCCACCCTTAAAAGGTCATAAACAAATGTGCAGTTTAGTTATGCCCTTGGTGTTTATATTATGTATGAGAAAAATCTAACTGAGTAAACTAGATTCAATTATGATTCATGTAAAACACATGAGGTATTGTACATGTGTGAATTTTTCACTACCTGAGCCCATTCCTTTAAGTCCAAGGTTATTTATTTTTAACATTTTTGACATAAAGCATCTGTAGCATAAAATATATCCTTCCACCCACTCAGCAAATATTTACTGAATGTAAGCACAACACTGTACACTGAATGGGACAGGAAATCTGCTTTCTAGAGGCTTGTGAGTAGTAAACCCTCTTAAAGCAAACACACATATAACTTGAGTCCTGTACTGATGCCACATGGGCACCTGAAGGGGTGCCATGGCCTGCCCTTGCACCAAATATCCCTGGTTTGCTGATGTGCCCTTCTCTGTCATCTCCTCACTCTATGTCAATTCCATTATTTCACAGAGATAAGACTTTAAGCAGCCACCTTTATCCACTATGATTTACTGGCCTAAAAATGACTTCAGGAAAATTTTGATAAATAATTCTTTTCAATTTGTAATCGGTAATAAAAATTTATGAATAGTTGAGTAGCAAATAAACATTACTTGAAGCAATATCTCTAACTGTTTTGAATAGTGAACCTGTGTTCATTACACACTGCAAAACTTAAGAGTTCAAAGATGCATCCTCATTCAATGATTTATATAGCAACAACACAGCCTTTGTTCAAAACTATAAACAAAGAGAAACTTTAGGACTATTTTTTCCCTTCTAAAAAGAGTTTTAAGAGAAATAGAATGTCTCTTTTTCCTAAAGACCCGATAAGATGAGGTGATTAAGAAACAGACTTCAAACACTGGGGCAGTTGATGTTATAAATTACTTTTTTCCTTCTCAGGATAAACTTTAGCTATCTAGTAGGTCTGAGAGCTTTTAAGACTTGCCAGAATATAGATGCTGCTACTATATTAAGCTTTTATGCTTAGTGTCACTGCCATTTGCAGTATGAGACAGAAAGCAAACTGAATTGGTGTATGTAAACCAAGCTTTAAGTTTCTAAATATATTTCAGAGTACCTACCCAAGATAGCAAAGAAGGTGGAAGTTGCACTTATCTTTTCTTATGACCACATCAAAATTACAACTAAATTATACAATAATCAACATGGGTAACCATCTGAAGACTAGCTGAAGAAAAGTCTTATAATTAAGGATACACAGAAAAAGCCACATGGAGACCAATAGAGAAGTGGAGGTGCAAAACAGACTGGCCCTGAACCCATGTGCAGCAGTTGAGAATCCAGAGGGATATCCCAGCTACTGAGGTACCCGCTGAGGAACATTGTATCTCAACCCCATGGGAAGCTCCCTTGCCCAAATCACCAGTGCCAGGAAGAGAAACATCTGGCAGTGAAATTCAGCATGAATTCCACCTGCATAGGTGAGAGGGAAGGTTGTTGGAAACTCAGGTGTCCTCTTAAAAGGACAATGAACAAAATCTCGCTCATAGGCACTCACTCACCCTGAGCTCTAGGTAAGGGAGGGCAGCTACGAAGGCGCTTGAGGCATACACAGAGAGACTGAATTATGTGGCTTTGAGGAGAGGGCCAGAGAGACAGCCGCTAAAGTCCCTGTGTTGAGTCCCTCTCTCACACAACACCCACAGAAGCCATGTTTCCTGGGCAGAACACTCTCCCCACAACATCAGCTTAAGAAACTGCACTGGCCACACCCTGAACAGCACCCAGCCTGGGCCTGAGCCGCAGTGTTTCTTAAAAAAGTCTCAAAGTATTCTGGCTAAGCTCAGGGCATGCCTGTTACACAGAAAAAGACACTGAGTTGTGTGACTATCAGGGCAAGGGCATTTTTCCATGTTCATCCTACCCATGCCACACTTCCTGTGTTGAGCCCAAGCTGCATCCTCACAGTATTAGCCTAGAAAGCTACACTAGCTCCACTTCAGCAACTCCCTGAGGCCTTACCCTACCCAGTTTACACACCTCTGTAGTTCCTGCAGGTGGTGACCAGCATGGGCCACATTGCAGTTGTTCTTCAAATGGGGAACTCCAGGCAGACTTGGTAGCTGCCAGAGACATACATGGAGAGGCTGAGTTGTGCACCTTTACAGTAAAGGCCATCTTCCTGCACACTGGATGAGCAACACCATTCCTGTGCTGGGCCCTCCCTTCTCATAGCCAAATTTTGATCTGCTTTAGCCTGATGAACTCTACTGGCTCCACCCTAATGATACCCTGAGACCATGCCCCAATTCAAAGGTCCCCAGGTCCCAGGTAGCTGGTGGCTAGTCTCAGTGTACCCGGAGACTTTTGCTGAGTGGCCTCAGACTAGCACTGGTGCCTAAATTTAATCTGTACAGCTCTTGGGAGTGGGGTAAGAGTGGAAAGAAGGTGAAGGGATTAGTCAAGGAACATGCACAAATGACCCATGGACATGGACAACAGGGTGGGGAATGGTTATGAGAGTGAGGGGGTGGGGGAGGATGGGCTGGAACAGAGGAGGGCAAAGGGGAAAAAATTGGGACAACTGTAACAGAATAACAACAAAATATTTTTAAAAAATAAAATAAATTAGCCATCAAAAAAAGAATCTATGTTGCTATTACCTGTTGATTCTCAGAACCTACCCCAAAATCTCTTCCAATGGTAGAGCTGAGCAAGGACCCAGCAAGCAGCAGGAAGTCTCAGGGTACCCTGGGACTTCTGCTAACATGCTCAATGCCTGGTACTGGTGCCAGCCAGCCTCAGGACACAGCTTGGTCCCTCCCATGCAAACCCAGGCCCAGTACAGGCAGCAAACACTGTGGATCACTCTGTAGTTCCTAACATATAGCCCAGGGCCTGTCACAGGTAGTATGTGACATTAACCTGCACTGAAGTCCTCCCCAAAAGGTCCAAGAATGAACACACCTGGTGGCTGGCTTCAGACCACAACAAAGCAAAATCCAGTTAGCTCCATAAGCACCATACCCACAGGGAGGTTTTACAGGCATCAGACACCACTGAGGTGAATTCTGCTTCATGGGGTCAGGCCTCACTCTTACACTATGACCATAACCAATCCTCATGTTACCAGGGAGAGACCCAAGTCAGGGCTCCCAACCCCCGCCCCAATCTTCCTCGTCAGTTTTTGTCTCATTTGAAAAAGACAAATTCAAGCAAGAGACAAACATTTATTATGGAAATGAGATAGTAAGCTTATTTATGAAATATATACAAGCACAAAGCTTCAAGCGGGCACCCAGCTAGTATGAATGCCCCATGTATAGAGGAAATAAAGTTGTTAGTAAGTTTTTCTACACACCTGAGCCGAGGCTACAAGTGGGTACTCAGCTAATCTACTACACCAACTCCTAGGGTTCGGGAGTTATATACCTTAGTCAGCTTCTAGGTTCCCCCCTCCTCCTTCTCCTTCTAAACCTCGGGAATAATGTACAGGTACAAAGGCTTTCTTTTTCAGCTAGTGAAGGCTCTTTGTATTAATAGTTAGTGAAATTGCTACAGAGGCTCCCTTTCCCAGCACAAAGTCTCAAAGACTCCCTTCCTCCCGTGCTATTTTTGCTTGTGATGTTCTGAACGCCCAGCAATCTTATTGGACCAGGCTCATAATTGCTGAGCCAACTTGTGAGCCATGTCTCCCTCCTCCTCCCTACCTTAGTTTACTACCCTATACTACCTAATACTCACAGCAAGCCAGTCTGAGGGTCAAACCCACACATGAACATGCCAACAGCAACCAAGGCTCAACTACAACAGAAGGGCTCATACTACCCACACAAAGGAAACTTCTGGGGTACCTGAATGAAATAATCAGAGAGACTACACCACTGGTTCCCAGAGTCATCTACAGATAATGGCACCTGGCCAGCACTGGGAGAGAAGCAGATATATCTAATACAAAGAAACAAACACAGAAAGGCAGCCAAAATGAGGAGACAAAAAACATGCCCCAACTGAAAAAAGGAGAAACCTCCACACACACACAAAAAAGAACTCAATGAAATGGAGGCAAACAATCTACCCAACAGAGTTCAAAACAATGATTATAAGGTTGTTCGAAGAACTTAGTGAGAATGTCAACAGAAAAAGAAGTCAGAGATGAACAATACAGTATCTGAAATGAAGAATACACTAGAAGGAATCAAAAGCAAATCAGATAAAGCAGAGGATCAAATCAGCAATATGTAATACAAGGTAGGGTAGAACACCTAATCAGAGCAGGAAAAAATATTTTTTAAAGAGAATAATTCAAAGGACCTCTGAGACAAAATCAAGCATAACATTATTTACATATTAGGGGTGCTGGAAGGAGAAGACAGCAAATGATTGAAAACCTATTTAAAGAAATGACTGAAAACTTCCCTAACCTGCTGAAGAAAAAAGACATACAAGCCCAAAAGTGCAGAGAGGCCAAAAAGGTGAACCAGAAGAGGCCCCAAACCAAGACACAAGGTAATCAAAATGGCAAAGGTTAAAGACAAAGAATCTCAAAATCAGCAAGAGAAAGATAGTTACCTACAAGGGAGCTCCCATAAGACTGTCAGCTGATTTCTCAACACAAACTTTGTAGGCCAGAAGGGATGGCTATGAAATACTCAAAGAGATGAAAAGCAACGATCTACTGCTCTACCCAGCAAGGCTACCATTTGAAATTGAAGGAAAGATATAAAGCTTCCCACACAAGAAAAAGCTAAAGAAGTTCATCACAATCAACATTATAAGATATGTTAAAAGGACTTCTTTAAAGAAGTAAAAAAAGAGGAACATTAATATGTATCATAAAAGAGCAATAAATACATACCTATCAATAACCACTTTAAATGTAAATGGCTTAAATGTTCCAATAAAAAACATAGTATAACTAAATGAATAAGAAAAAAAGGCCCATATATATGCTGTCTACAAGAGTCCCATTTTAGATCAAAACACACATACAGACTGAAAGCAAAAAGTTGGAAAAGATATTTCATGAAAATAGCAACAAAAAAAGCTGAGGTTGTGACATTTATATAATTAAACAATAGAATTTAAAATGCACTATAATAAGAGACAAAGTAGTACATTATATAATGATACAGGGATAAATCAAATAAGAGGATATAACCCTTGTAAACATTTATATACCCAATATAAAAACACCTAAATATATAAAGCAAAGATGGGTAGACATAAATGGAGAGTTCAACAGTAATATAATCAGTCACAGTAGGGGATTTAACACCCTATTGACATCAATAGATAGATCTTCCAGACAGAAAATCAACAACAATAACAACAACAACAAAAACCCCAGCAGCCTCAACTGACACATGAGACCAGAAGGATTTAATTGATATTTTCAAAGCATTTCACCCCAAAGCAAGCAGAATGTACATTCAAGTGCCATAGAACATTTTCCAGGATAGACAACATGTGAGGTCTCCAAAAATGTCTCAACAAATTTTTGAAGCCTGAAATCATATCAAGCATCTTCTCCAACCACAATGTTATGAAAATAGAAATCAATTACAAAAAACCCCACAAAGACCTGAAAAACACACAAACACATATAGGCTAATTAACATGCTACTAAGCAATGAAAGAGATCAAGGAAGAAATCAAAACTACCTTGAGAAAAGTGAAAACAAAACCACAACAAACTCAAAAATCTATGGAATACAACAAAAGCAGTCATAACAGGGAAATTCATAGACTACAGGCCTACCTCAAAAAAAAAAAAAAAAAAACAACCCACAAATAAATAATGTAATATTACCCCTAAAGTAACTGGCAAAAGAACAAAAACCAAAGTACATACAAGGAAGGAAATAATAAAGATCTAAAAAAACAGTTAAAAAGATTAATAAAACCAAAAGCATCTTTAAAAGATGTACAAACCATTAACCAGCTTCATCAAGAAAGAAATAAAGAAGGCCGAAATAAATGAAATCAGAAATGTAAGAGAAGTGAAAACTGACACCACAGAAATACAAAAGATTTTTAAAAAATATGACAAACTATATGCCAAAAAATTGGACAATCTAGAAGAAATAAATGTATTCCTAGAAACATACAATTTTTCAAGACTGAATCAAAAAGAAATAGAAAATCTGAAGAGACTAATTACAACCAATAAAAGTGAAGCAGTAAAGAAAACAAAAAACCAAAAAAACACCTCTTCTCCCCCCAACCAAAAAAAGGTCCTGAACCAAATGGCTTCACAGGTGAATTTTAGCAAACATTCAAAGAACTAATACCTTTCCTTCTCAAACTATTTCAAAAAATTCAAGAGGAGTAAGACACTACAAAGAAAGAATATGATAGGTCAGTATCTCTGATGAACATAAATATAAAAATTTTCAACAAAATATCTGCAAACTGAATTCAGCAATACATTAATAAAATTATGTAAAATGAACAAAGGAGATTTATTCCCAAGATGCAAAGATGCTTCAATATCTGCAAATCAATTAATATGATACACCACATCTGATCATATCAGTAGATACAGAAAAAGCATTTGATAAATCCAGCACCCATTTATAATAAAAACTCTCAACAAAGTAAGAAGAGAGGAAACATACCTCAACATAATAAAGACCATATATGGCAAACCCACAGCTAACATCAGACTCAGTGGGGAAAAACTAAAAGCATTTCCCTTAAGATCAGGAATAAGATGGGGATGTTCACTTTTAGCAACTTTTTGGAAAACCTGATACATACTATATAAATTAGGTAAACAAAACATTCTGCAAACCCAACCCAGGAGTCAACTGTTCCTGGTAAAATGCTATTAAATAGGGTAAAAAGATACTTGTACCAAAAATTTTAACAGTAACCATGTGGTACTAGGCAGAATTAAAGTAACACTAAACACTGCCTACTAGATGCACAAAGTTTTACAAGACATTTGGCAAATTAATTCCCACACATAGTTCTAATAAATTTATTCATGCTGAGGAGAGCCTACTACTCTTCAGACACTTTAAAGTACTATCCAAAGAAAATGAGTATGGTTTTCACACAAATGATATAAAATTTAAGGATTATATCTAACAAAGATAAAAATTACTACATGTAGTTATTTCTCATTGTCATCCATTCCTACCATATCATGAAGTGTAACAAATCCCCATGATGTCTCTTCATACTAAGCTTTTGATTTTGTTTATTTTCACTTTAAATACAAAAGATCAAAGCATCAATTAGCAGAAAGGCTACCAACAACTACCTAAAATTTAAAAAACTTTATACATGTGTTTGAAAGACTTAAAAACTGAGGCATTATCATTAATGATTTAATCACACAGTTCAACAGATGTACTTACTATATATACTTTACTTGATATACATTAATAACATATTACTTTAAATAATTCAGTTTATGTTAAGAGTCAGTTATATTTTTCACACAAATAACTCCAAATTAAAATTAACATTCTGAATTTTGAAATATCCACTGAATGTGCCCTGTTCTTTCAGGTTCCATGTCTTTTACATACTGATTTTTCACCCAGAAAGCCCTTTCCACACTTTTCACACTCATCTTTCAAGACTCAGATTAAAAGTACCACTCTTGAAGGGTTCCTCAATTCTTCTGAGTAGAATTATTCAACTTTTCTTGTTTGCTACCATTACACTTCTTTCATAGTGACAGTTATACTGTAATCATTTTTTTCTCATCTAACCCCCACTAGATTATTGGTTTATACAAGGATAGTAAGATAGTCTTTGACTTTGACCTACAACTTTGCATATAAATGTCTCTCCCTCAATATATATTTGAATGAATGAATAAACAGTTACAATTCCATTATAAGCCCATGCTGTCCTCAAATACAATCATGTAATAAAGAAAAATCATAGAAAATGTCAGTCTTCTAAGACTGAAGAACTAAACCAGAAACTCTTTAAACAAGGTAGAGCCACAAATTGCCATATTCTGCCATGTATAATGCGCACCAACATTTTTGGCCCAAACTTTCAGGGGGAAAAAAATCTTTAATTTTTAATTTATTTATATTTAGATACTTGCTGTTTGTATTATAAAGGAATTTTAGCATTAATTTTTGAACATATTATGGTACAAGAAATTTTATATAACTAATAATTATAAAACACAAGAACAGATGCAAGGTATTTCAGGTACTACCCATGTATAATGCACATCCTTATTTGCCCCTCAAAAATTTAGGCAAATAAGTATGCATTATATATGGCAAAATACAGCACTCTAATTGTGCTGTAAATATTATTTTGAGTTGAAATGCTGTCCAATGTCAAGAGTTGGACAGAAAGAACAGCCATGTTAACTTGTTCTAGTTCAAGTTCCTTGTTGCTGCCACATACTACAGCATTCAAACAGAAGAATTTTAAGTCAATGATTAAAGCTTGAAGAACAAGACACTTTTATAAGTAAAAATGTAAAATTACTTAAGAAAAATTTTCTCAAGATCATATTTCGCCAAATCTTTTGCACAGGAATCCCTGGTGCTCTGGTTAAAAATGAAGACTGTAATTTGGTACTTCTGGCTGGGAACTGAAATTCTGCATTTTTAAAAAGCTCTCTGTTGAGGATGCTGCTACTGGTCTACAAACCACATTTTAGCATAGACACATATTTCCTCAAGTCCAGGCTGGTCTTGTATCAGTTTTAACTAGCACACCTTGTTAATATTCCTTGCTATAACCTATCTTGATGTTGTTAATTATATAAAACATTACTGAAAATTCAATTAGAAGAAATCTATGTTACTTGAAAAATATTTATTTGTTTTTACCTATACTCTGGTAATGCCATCGAAAGAAAATGCGTTCAGGCAGAAACTGCAGTATTTTCTAGAAAACAAACAAAAAAATCATAAGAAAATAAACTATAAATGAAATTACACATTTTCATCACAGGTGCATAGTACTTACTATATATGTTTCAGAAAAGAAAAAATTATGCGCAATAACATAAACACTGTACTTTATCCTGTGCCCCTATGGGACAGTTTCTTTTACTTGCCCCATGCAAGCTTCCCTGAGTGTTTTATGGAGATTCCTGTCCCACATTTAATTCCCTCCTAATGAAAAACAAAAACAAAAAAATGAAATGAAAATTTTATCTTAATTAAATCACCGCCATTACTTAAATATTAAAAGAATAATTTCTCAAATGTCATGTTGTCCAGGTTTCTGTTTTCACCTTTCATTTCCTATTTCCATTATAATCATTGTTAGTCTCTGGACAAGAAACAGAGTTGGGAAGAAAGATGAACAAAAGACGATGAGACCATAAGCAATTCTGTGGAGTAATAAAATGAAACTGGTGGCAAAAATTTCTTGAAATTAATAACAGCTAAACATAAGTTTTAGGACTATAGTTACGAATCCGCCCACTGGAACATACCAAAAAAGAACAAATTTACAATATACAAGAATATTTGGCTAATAAAAACAGCCCCCCACCCCCCAAAAACCCCAAACCCAAACCAATAAGGGTTATACTTTTTTCACTCTAGAACAAGTTTTGGCAAGTTATCCTTGGCTATTATGATTCCTTCTACTTTATCTGCAACTACCTTTTTCTTTAAAAAGGTAGAAATCCAAAACTAGACAAAATAATGTTTCTTGGTGTTGATAATTCTTTACTATTTTACTATGAAAATCCTCTATCTAGGTTTATCTAGCCCAGAGATTTTCAACCTTTTTCATCTCATGGCACACACAAACTAATTACTAAAATTCTGCAGCATACCAAAAAATATATTTTTTGTCGGTCTGACAAAAAATAGGTATAATTTTGATTATGTTGTGTTGGCTGCTGTCATTTTGTTTTTATTTGAAAAGAGGTCAGTGTCCCTGACTAGTTAAGTATTGCATGTTTTAAAAATTCTTGTGGCACACATGTTGAAAATCACTGATCTATACCTAATTCTCTAACATTTTGAAAGATTAAGGTAAATATTTTATATTCAGATCTCCTGATAACTGTATTTCTAGGCAACTAATAAACTGCCTTCTGCATTCAAGTCAGCTTGGGGTTTGGTTTTATCTTAACTTTCTAACTGGATCAGTAACAATACACATGTATTTACTTAATTTGTTCTCAGTTGATAATAAAGGGATATGTTAAGAACTTCTGGGAAAAGGCAAAACAAGTAAACTTCCATCAAACATGACTTTAAATGGCACAGACTTTTCCCTCAGTCTGGATACTTCTTCACCCATAGCCTTGCACAGAAGGGATAACCTGACCATCCAGGTCTCACTACAATGTCACCTCCTCACAGAGGCCTTTTAAAATTCTATCAAGAGAGGCCTCTATCCCGTAACACCCCACTGGTGCTTTCTGCATCACCTGTTCTATCTTTATAGTCCTCATCCCTAGGTTCACTCATTTCAAAGCAATATTCCCTCCAACAGAGTATAACACCCATAAAAGCAATAATATCTTCAGCTTGTTCCCTGAAATATCACCAGCACCTACAGCATGACTGGCACATAGTATGTGCTCAATCAATACTCATTAAAGGGATTTTTGAAAGCTTTTAATTTGTGAAATTGTGAATTTTATAGGTAAGTCCAATCTTTGCTATGGTTCTATGTTCATATTAACTAAAATACACTTTGTCTTTTCTTAAATGTTATTGGCCTAACAATACTTACATTAAAATATGTGGGCATAGTTTAACCCTTAGTAAAGAAAACTCAAACAAAAAAATTAAAAAAACTAATTTTTCAAGATTTGATAAATATAAGTACTAAAATATAAATGTATTTAGTAACATTATTTATTATAAATTCTTCACACTACACATCTACACAGATAACAATGCCGTACAAACTATATCAAAGATTATTTGATTATATATTAAAAGCAGTAGATAGCTGATCACATGCTGAAAATCACTAAAGTTAATGTTCTCCTACATTTCTTTTGCAGACTTCCCCTAGAACATGTTGGTTTGTTATCTTTTAAGACCCTTCTCTAAAGGTATATCTTATTTTACTATGTGATAATGCTAACATATATTCACACACAGAGACACGTACAACATATGTAAGTGTGCGTATGTATCAAATCCTATTTAATGAAAAATACCTACATACTAGATACCAAACTTGACATTTGAAATAAAATAAATGTGAATGAAATTCTAAGGGTTTCATGACTAGTGAGCAAGGGAGACAGTAAAGGAATTACTGGGTTGGCCAAAAAGATCATTTGGTTTTTTCCATAAGATGGCTCTACTACCACTTAGTTGTCTTTAACTTCATTTGGAACAATTTTGTTAGACTGAATTGTGACAACTGTCCTAACAGCATGCATTTAAAAAAAAAACTTATCAAAATTGGTGAATTTTAGTGTAGCAATTTTAATATTGAACATGGAAGAAACCATACAACATTTTCAACATATTATGCTTTATTATTTCAAGAAAGGTAAAAACACAACTGAAACGCAAAAAAAGATCTGTGCAGTGTATGGACAAGGTGCTGTGATTGATCAAACATGTCAAAAGTGGTTTGTGAAGTTTTGTGCTGGAGCTTTCTTGCTGGATGATGCTCCATAGTCTGGCAGACCAGTTGAAATTGACAGTGATCAAATTGAGGCATTGAGAACAATCAATAAAGTTACTGCTGAAAATGAAAAATGTGTCTTTTACTTCACAGAAAAAAACTAAACAGACTTTTTGGCCAACCCAATATCAATAAGTAGATGTGGGGGGAAAGCCTGACACAAGTTTGTCTGAGGTGCTGCAGAGGTGAGGGGGGAAAGTATGTCATCTCAGTAAGGGCATCATAAAGTGCTTTTTGGAAAAGAAGACACTTGAGCTAAGATGTACAGGATTAAATGAACCTAGTGGAGAACAGAAACAGAAGGAAGAGCATATGTGAATGCCAACAGGCAAAGGCAGTTTGGTGTCTTAATGAAACGGCAGCAGCAAGAGGGGTCCGCTTGACTGGTAGATGGGCAAGGATGGGAAGAGATGGGACTGGAGAGGCAGAAGAGGCAGGTGAGGCTGGGGTTAATGTTCTCACAGAGCAGTTCACAGTACCTATTCAGGTTCTAGTTGTAGGTGAATTTAAGATGACTGAGAAGAGAAGCAGAAATTTCCACAAAGAAGAAATGGTAGTATTCAGATGAAGGATGAAATGGCCTGGACCAAGGTCAGCAAGGTAAAGAGGAGAAGCATACGATTGTGATAGTGAGGAGGTAAAATTGTCAGGATGGGCAGGTAGAATTGTGGTAAATGGAGGACTCAAGAATGCCTCCCTAATGGCTTAGTAGATAGCAATACTTTTATCTAAGATATCAAATCCAGAAGGAACCCCAGAATTGAAGCACGTCTAGTTTAGTTCTGGACATTCTGGAATTTGAGGTGTCAAAGAAGTATCTTAGTGGGGATGATCTTCTAGGCAATTGAATATATCAGTCTGGAATACAGGAGTAGGATTTAGGTGATAACAGTATATAGGGAGCAGCTGAAGATGTATGCACATGTGATCCCTCTGGGAGAGAACTTAAAATGAGAAGATGAGAAGAAACCCCAGAGATATCAGTGCATTGGAGTTCCCCTAAGAAAGTAAGGATGAAGAAGGTAGAGCAGAAGAAGCTAAAGACAATGTGCACAGGTCAAAGAAGAAACTCTTGATGTGTCAAGTATTGGTATGTTTATCTGTTTTAGAGATTAGAAATAGTAATGTCTATGTTATATGCACAAGTACTTAGAAAAAGTTAAAGATGCTGGCAAATGTGGGAAAAATTGATGCCTTGTAACAAAGTGACTTCAATATTAAATCAGGGTGCTCAATGTCAACTGTTGCTCAGAGAACCCATTTTTCAGCCAGACACCAAATGCCAGGCAGGAAAGACCCATCTACAAATTGTGCAGAGGAAAGTGGCTCTTTGAGGGGGGGAAAAACCAAAATAGGTCTTCACCTTACAATATACACATACCAACATGAATTTTACATGGATAACATACAAAAAGAACTAAATGCAAAAACTGCATTATGTTTTTTATTCCATTACTAAAAAGGAATCAGAAGTTGGAGCATCATCCCAAATACCAAAAGGTTGCGGGTTCAATCCCTAGTCAGGGCTTATATGGGAGGCAACTGACCGGTGTTTCTCTCACATAAATGTTTCTCTCGTTCTCTCCTCCCTCCACCTTGCTCCCTCTCTAAGATCAATAAGCATTCTCTCTTGTGAGGATTAAAAAAAAAACAGTACTCTAGGGAATATTTTAATAAGAACCCACACGAGCATTGCCCTAGTTAGAGAATATAAACCTAAATCTGTCCCCATGAGGTACAGAAGATGACACAGACAGGTGTGAGAATCCAGAGAGCTGTCTAGAGGTTATGAGAAAACAAACAAAGAGGTTAGTGCAAGTAAACCGATGACTCTGGAACTGAGAAAAGTATGAAGGTCTCAGCAGTCAGGTTGCTGCCAGGCCAAACAAGCAACTCTATGGCCTGGAATAAGGACAATGTGGAGATGGACTAGGAGGTCCCCAGACTAAAGACAGAAAGATGGCCTCCACTTTCACCTAAGTTTTATGATTCTTTAACTCATACTTTCTCTTTAGTAAAAAATTTACTACAGTGGCAAGTTCAATATGATTGATAAAAAATGAATAATTGTTGCAGGTTGAGTTCTCTGGGGAACAGATACTGCAGTAGACTTAGAAGTGCTAATGACTTATTGGGGAGTAGCATCTAGAAAGAGAAATGAGAAAGCAGGATTGGGCAAGGAGCCTCAGGCCACCACACAGAGCTGACACATGTCTGCCAGCCTTGAAAGAACTCCAGAGCAAAGATGGTATGTTAGAGGAACCCCAAGTGCCCAAAAATAGCAAGACCATTGCCTCACTCAGTCATTGGTTGGTGACCATGATAAGGGCCTGACCATGGCTGGAAAGCTGAAGGCATTAACAGCTGCAGGCTGCCAGTTAATCCATTCCTTGCAGCTGGACAGCAAATTCTTTCTTGAAGGGGGATGTAAGGAACACACCTCTATGTCTGCCACAATAAAGTTCAAATGATTAATTAGAATAGTCTCATCATATTAAGAGGCTGTAGAATTACCAGACATGTGTTCTACTACAGGGACACAGTCTCTGCTGACAGTGTTTCTCATCAGTTGGCTGCTGCCCCACATTGATGGAAGCCTGGATCCACTGAGTCCTTCCTGTACTTTTTTTGCCTCCTTCCTGAGCAAATGGTACAACAGAGAACAGTGTCCTGTTTTCTTACACATTTTCCTCCAAGGGGACTTGGCACATCAGCTATATTACAGGGACATCTTCTGATCCTATCTTGCCACTTAATTTTAAAATGTCTTATAGAAGACACTGAGAAAATTAGAGATTCAGGATAGACTTTATCTCGGACTAGATGAATGCCTGGTGTGCCCACTGTTCTTCAGATCTTTTCTTTAGTCAGGAAACCAATTTGGCACTGAATCATGCTTTTCAGTTTTCCAAACTACTTATCGGTTTTCTTGGTTTAGGTTTCTTTTCTTAGTATGCAACGAAGAAAAGCTTTTTATTTTTTTTAATAAATAGGAAAATAAAGACTACAGCAGGACGATATGTATATAGATGCTTGGATACTGTCAGTTAGATACAAGTAATCTCTAACTTGTTATGTCAGGCCTATCTGGATAAAAATGTTCAGATTTACAAAGTGCATGGACTTTAAAGACACTCAACAAATAAACTCAGTAATGTTTTGATATGAAATACTATGTCCAAGGTTAGAGCCACTAAAGAGTATAACCAAACAGGCAGAAACTTATACAACAACAAGGCTGAAACATCATCCACAGAGAAATTTCTCTTTGTACCCAAATCTGCAAGGGCCAATTTTATATACTAAAGTCTGTAAGGTCAATTAAAAATAAAGACCCACACAATCATCTGTGTCTAAATGATAAGCCTGTCCCTTGAAAGTCCCAGATGAAGCCTACCTTTCCTGAGGCAAATACAATATGGCATTTCTATTGCAGCCATATAAGCTATTGACATCTTATCTATAGCTTCACTGGACAGTAAAATAAAAAAATTCAGCAAAGCCACACAGTGTCAATAAATATTACTCTTCTGAAAAACATATGGCTCTGTTTAATGCTCAGTGGTCTGTTGGAAACCTCCCTGCCTGGTTTCAGAAGCTGTAACCCCACATGGCTAAGGCTGAGTGAGCGACCTTCCGACCATAAGCCTCTAAGGAGACAAAGCTTATCTCCCTGGCAGGAGCACCGCTTCTGCTCCTTTTACTTCACCCTGCCTGGCCCCCAATGCCTGATCGGTTAGCCAATGACGGGTAAGATTCCTCAAGGGACAAACGACCTAAGATAGGCAGGTTCATGAGGAGCCCGTAGGGAAGGACTTGGGGGGCTATAGTAAAAGGGGGTGATGGACCCTTGCCCCTTGGCTTTGACATGGCCTGAGTCCTTATTCTGCCTGCGAGAAGTCTCCTAATCTCTTGGCTGCCTTACTTCCCCTGGCTGACTTAAGCCTGAAACAATGACAGAGGGTGGTGTAGCCCTGTGCTGGAAAGGGCAGGTTCCCCTGGTGATCAGACCTAAGAAAGAATATAGAAAATCTTGTGAAACCTGCTTTGCTAAAATGATAAGGGTCTGAGCAAGAAATGAGTTTGTTTCCCAAAGTTTTGTAGCCCTTTAGCTAACAGACTCTGGGCTAACAGCCCTTAACACCCTGACTCAGAATAAGCCCTTGTAGTTCTTTGTATGCTTCGTATTGTTTTATCCTTACTGCCTGACAATGACTAATGAACTTTACCTGTATTCCTGTGCAAACTCAAACCCAATAAAAGTTTGTCAAGGCAAGGGTCAGCATGCTCTCCTCTTGAGAGAGTGGCCATGTCATTCCTTTTCCTCCACAGGACTCAGTAGTCTGTGTGAATTTGTCTCATATCTCATCTATAACACGCAGACACTGCGGACACTGTGGGCCGGTGTCTGCGTCAGCACTCAACTACATCTATATCATAATCCATTATAGCACACCAGAAATAGAAATTAGGTGTTACTAACTGATCAGCACAACAGGGAATCTGTCATTCTTTTAACTGATTATTCATAGTTCCTTTTTCTTCAGAACCTACTGCATGACCACAAATAATGTGAAATGTAAGCTGTATAAGATGCTATGGTGTGCTTTAAAATAGCTGATTCTCATTAAATTTGTGTGGGAAACTTTTTTTTCAAATTATTACCAAATGATTGCAACATATCCCAGGACAGTCACACTTGATTTCTACTCCACTTAGAAATGGAAGACAGTGGAGAACGAGGAAATGTTGCATACTAATTCATATAAGGTATACTAAAACAATGACTAACCACACCTAGAGGACAAGGAGAGAAACTCTCCCTGAAACTAGCTGTATGACACAACGGTCCTAGGTAAAGAAAATGCTGACTACGGAGAAAACAGAAAGTTTGGTTTTAAAGAAGAAAAGTCTTATTTACCTTTCAAGTTATAAATGTTCAGAAAACTTACGATGAGAACTGGACAGTTAGGTTTAAAAGAAACATCCTGTGAATTCCTGTGCTACAAGGATGGTCCCAGAAGGACCCATATGAGTAGGAGCCCAGAGGCATGAACACTTCTAGGCAGAGTTATGGAGAGGGCAAGTTACTCTTCAGCTGCTTTGGGCCTGGCTACTCATTTCTTATTAAAAATGACTCAACTTCCTGACATGGATGAGATATTTTCATTAAACTTTTTGAGTGTCAACACCTGTTTGGGACCTTATAGTTTAAGAGAAATAGAGCCAAAATAAGGAATTACATAATCTCAAACATAAGATGACTACATTTTTATTGTAAAAAAAAATGCCTTTCTTCTTATAACTATCTAATCACTAGCTGTGTTGTTACTGAATAAGGACAGCCCAGCTCCATCTTGACACATACTTTTCAGCCTTTATGACCAAACTCAAACATCATTTTTTGAGAAAGACCCAATTCAACCACAACTCTCACCACATCCCTTTTCAGCTAGATGGCCACAGGGCCTATTCCACCATTAGATGCTGGATTCCTTGAGAAAAGAGACCCTATATTAGCCATCTTGTATCACCAATGTCAAAAATAATGCCTGGCACATAATGCTTCCTGATAAGCACTACATGCAAAAAGAGACAAGTGAAAATGACAAAAAGGAAAACCATGGGAATTATTATTTTAGCTCACAACACAGGCAGACAAGGGAAATGTCCAAACTTAAGGAAGGTACTCATACTCTAACATGATAGAAACACAGAACCTGGAAAGTGGGCATTTTATAAAGATAACTGAGAATAAAATTGTACTTTTAAACACTGTAGTAAATCTAATGCTTGCTTAGAAAACCATTCAAAAGGCCATACTTTCCTTGGCTAACAAGAAAATGAATAAAATTATTTCAAAAGATATATAACATACAAGGCAAAGACATCTAAAGGAAATATGGAAAGTAATAAAAAGGAAAAAGCATATAATTTCTCCCTCCTGCATTTTAAAAATCAACCCATATTATAAAGTTAAAGAAACCTCATTAAGAAATGAAAACCAGGAAAGGGTAAAGGACCCAACCACACCCAAAACACTTAGATTTACTGCTTAAAGCACCAACGAAATTGCAAAGACATATGAGGGGCTGTGGTGACCCCCTGTCATGAAAGCAGAACACACTTATAATATGCAGCGAAGGAGAAAACTCTCCTATGGAAGAATGGAAATTCATTCTTCCAAAATAGATTTGCTTAAAAAAAAAAAAAAGAAATGGTAATTTTTTTAGAATTTCTGATTCATGTTCCACTGAAACTTTTTAAGACCTAGGAAAATAAAGGAAGCAGATACAAAAATAAGTAACATTATGAAAAATCAGAAAATATTGCACAGAAATAAAAATCAGAAAATATTACATGGAAATAAAACACATAAAAAGTATGAGTCTAGAATCCTCTGCAGAGTCTTCCCATTGTAACCCTGTGATGAAACACTGCACATTACACAGGACCTCCCTACAATTACAGAGAGAAATGTCTAGATGTAGCAAATTTAAAGTTGTAAATTCAAATATAATTAAAAATCCAACACAAATCTAAAGAGAAAAAGTAGTACCCACAAAGGAACAAAAATTACGCTGACCACAGCCTTTCTCTGCAACATTCAGCTCCAGAAGACACTGTTGTCAGTGACTCATTACAAGCCAAGTTTATCAGAATGGGCACCAGAATATAGACACATATGGGGCTCAGCAGTCCTAAAGTAGACCAGGACATACATAAGAATCTAGTATATGATAGATAGCTAGACTAAATTACACTAACTTTGAAAAGCAAAGTTCAGTTTTGAGGGGAAAAATGATGATTTGAAAATTATATAACCAGCTATGTATGTTTATAGCTAAAAGAAAGATATTCTAGAGCTGGAAATGTATCAGCCACATGCTTCCCTTCCTAAACATACTAAGTGATTCATATTCCAGCAAACATAGAGATTAATTAATTAAAAATCCAAGAAATAAGATGGGTGACAAGGGATGGATTGAGAGGTGCAGGTCAGAACAGGAAGAACCTTGAAAACCTTGCTGGGGCATCTGACACGGGAATCAGAATTACATTGCACAGAGATCACTCCAAGCAGGTGAGGGAGACAGAAGGGGCAGAAGACCACAGACCAAGAGACTAATTAACAGATACTCCAGTAGGGGGAAAAAACTGAGGCCCTGACTAAGTCTATCAGAGAGTAAGGCAGTAGTCAGAATAAGGTATCCAAGTGCACCTGCATGAGATGCATAGAACCTTGGAGTGGAAAAAAAAACACTTTCAACAGAGAGCAACATGAATAGACAGATGCAAGTAGAAAACCATTTTTATTAGGTACTAAAAAAACTTTGAAGCCTATGCACTTGAGAGATTATAAGAGGTTATTTTTTCACTTTGTTTAAATTAAAATCATGCAAAGGTCTAATCTCTTTTTAAAGAAAATCAAGTTGTACTAGACTCTTTACTGTTTTTTTAATCCTCACCAGATGATATGTTTATTGGTTTTTAGACACCTCCTGACTGAGGTTCAAACCCTCAACCTATGGATGTATGGGTTTGAACCCTCAACCACTGGTTGCCTCCCAACAAGTCCCAACTGAGGAATCAAACCCATAACCTTTCGGTGTATGGGATGATGCTCCAACCAACTGAGCCACCCATCCATGGCTCTTTGTTTACTTTTAATGAGAGAACATTAAAAAATCTGACATATAATTCTATCCACAATATGCTGTTTTGCCCTGAATAAAGCACTCACTAGAACGGATTCAAGGGGAGTCTTCTTTTCACATAAGGGTCTTAGATGGGAGATCTGTCACAATCAAATATGTCATACTCTTCATTTCATGCAAGCTTCTATTTTCTGGCTAAAAACTATATTTTTCAGGTCTCTTCAACTTTAGTACCAGTACAACAAGTTGGCTGCCTTTTCTGTGCCATTTTCACACACACACACACACACACACACACACACACACACACACACACGCACGCATGCACACAAATTCACTTCCAGGGAGCTTCTAGGTTACTGATGAATAGAAATCACAAAGGCCCTGTGTGATGCCACCACATGGTTCCCACCATCCTAAAAACTTACAAGATTTAAATTCTCACTTCAACATAATTAGGAAGTATCACAGTCTTCAATCATCTCAGGACTGGACACTCTTCCAAGTTCACTCAATAAATGCCTAAGGTCTGTAGGAGTTGCTGATGACCTGCAGGCTTCCAGCCAGATACTCTTCTTCCCTTCCAACCTGTCCAGTGTCACTAGCACATCAAACACTAGGTGTCACTCTATAACAGCCACCATGCTACACATCCAAACAAAACAAGCTATAGAAAATTTATAAGAGCATATATTCCTACAACTCCCTCTTAGCTTTATATATACATAAGAAACCATATACATACTCATGTATATAAGAAATCATTTCATCCAAATTGTGTTAACACATTAATTCCAATCAATTCAAAGGAAAACACTCTTTACATATTTTCTGCTGTTCTAACAATAAATACACATACTCAAATTTTATGGTGAATTTTCCATATATTTAGCCCTGATGCAGTTTCCATCATCTGCCCTTAAAGGGCAGTTTGCATTTGCTATTGCTGTCTTCCAGAGGACTTGTTCCAGAGAGTGTCAGTTACCAATGAGTCTCAGGTTAGAGGGGCCAGCATGCCACCAAGCTCAGGGCACCTGGGCTGCAACAGATAATCACAAGAATGTAATTTCAGACTTTCACAAACATCTTGTCTCCAGTTTCTCTGAAGGTGGATTGAGTAATTCAGTGTATCCTGTTGGTTGAATCCCAGGTTTCACACCTAAGTCTTCAGGTATAAGGGATACTTTACTCTTGAGCATCAAATGTATAAGTTAAAATGTCCATTTAAAATGGCTTCTTTCAACTCAGACACTTGTGATCTAATTAAATTAACATGCTGTAATAAGATAATCGAGATTTTACCACAAACAATGCAAAGAATCTCCAGCACCAGATGTTTATATTTTGTTGCCATCTTCCACTTTGCGGAGATCACAAACATTTCATGATCAAGTAGACATCACAATAACCATTTGCTATGGAAATAAGAGACTTGGGCCCTGTGTTTCGTTTCCTCAGTATCCTGTATAGGACACAGCACTGGGGAATGGTTACTGAGCTAACCCACCACCACAGGCAATACATGAGACCAGTGAGAAAGAGCATGACAGGCCACCCAGCCCACTACTGTGATCCCTGCAGAGGGAGCAGGTCACACTATGTCATAATAATAATGCTGTCATCTAGATTTATTCCCAGCCAAGTTCAACATTAATAAAAACAAGTTTGACTAACATTATGAAAAGAGCCAGGGAATTATATATTTCTATTATCACCTAAAATATATATAAAAGAGATGTGCTCAATGTTATTAGTATTACTTGACATCTGTATTTAATTTTCTTAAATACCATCTAATTTATGGTTTTAATTTCAGGTGGCAAACACTTAAAATCTGTAGCAGCAAGTTCTCATTCTCCATTTTGCCAGTTCTTTTATTGTCATATGATCAACTAACTTTGTATGTGGGTTTCAATGTGAAGTATGCATACTCCTTTTATGTGTATTAAATCATGAAATGTAATTTTGCATACTTAATGTTTCTTTTAAATAAAGTAACTAATTCTGTTGTTTTTTATATATGTATATAAAACATATTAAACATATGTCTCAGTGTCATAAAGGTGACCCAATATTTTGGTAATAATAACAGTGGCAGTGCCAAGGAACTCAGTATGACTTTGGGAAGGAGAGATGGGTGTCTCTGTCTTTTTAAATGTTCTCCAGGAAATGTAGATTGACACTGACCATTTCTCAGTTCCTATTCATCATTTAGAATTATGGAAGTGACCCAAGAGCTGCATTCAAAACTGGAACCATTCATTTTAGAAAAATATCCACTGAAGTATCCAAGTATTTGAACTGAATAGGAATTTAAATTCCAAGGATTTAAGAAGAATCTGCTTTTCCTGTTCATGTTTTTTGTTCTTGTCCCTCCTGCACTCAATACAGTAAAGGAGCCCTTATGAGGGAAAGAAATAAAAAACAATAGTGTGAAATGTTTGTGGAAGGAAGCCCTTCACCTGGGTGTGGGCAGGAGAGAACAGCATGGAAGTATTTTTGTACACTGGACATTCTGGAATAATAACAAATAAAACAAAAAAAGGCTGTAGAAACAGCTAACTGTAAAAATACAAATATGTTGTCTTGCTATGTGTTACTTGGTTGTAAGAAAAGGCTTTAGTCATTGCATAAAGAGAGAAAAAGAATTATGAAAATCCTGTAGGACACCTGCCCAAGCATTTGCATTTGCACTGAACTAAGTTGCCTCCATTTTCAAAGAGTTATAAAAGATATACAGTTTCACCAAAAACAGAGAGGAGAAAGTGTCAAAGGGAGGAGTAGAGACGTTTTGGGTTAGAATGGAAACAAACATCTCAGAATTGTTTGTATTCCTATTATATTCATAATTCTAGTTGTTCTTCAGGCAATTCTTCATTATTAATATCTGAAGTAGAGTGACAGAATTAAATGTAAAAAGTTATAAATAAGCGCATTTGTATAGTAAATAAAACCAATATTTAAATTACTGGAGGATTACACAAAACAACTCTATAGAATGAAAATCGACCATTTGATTCACCTTTTGTACAACTCTGGGCACTACATTGGAACCAATTGTGTTATTATTATCAGGAAAGCTAAGGAATCAAAGGCTAAACCAGCTATCTATATAAGCTTACTTGGAACAATGAAGAACAACAAATCCCGTGTTGAATTCCATTAAAGTAAGAGAGATTCTATGCCAGCCCTGGATTTACTGCAGGTCAGTTATGACTCCCAAATATGACTACACCCCACAAGACTCTGCACACATCGAGTCCTACCTCTAATCCAGCATCACCTCCACAATGCAGGCAGAGAAAGGAAATGGTATGTGAGAGGTCTATAATAATTTCAGACAACTAATCTGTCACCCTCAATAGTAAAGGAAAATAAAAACTAGCAACCACTGTATTATGCCCCTTCCTCTGTCTACCCTTGAAGAAGCCCACATATCCTCTACACTCTCTTGGCAGCTCACCTGCTGCAGTCAAGTCTCTAATGTCCATGCTTCTCCCACACCAAAGACGGGGTGAGGGACAAACAGCATGCATCATCCTGAAATGATACGAGAAGTGTTTTCTTTATTTTGGGGTTGAAGATAGGGATGGAGGGTGGTGGAGAGCATGGTGGGGAGATGAAGTACTACATAATTTGACTGTGCATTATTTAAAATATTATTTCATCTTAAACATGAAGAGAACAAAATAAAACTGTGTGTGGCTTTTCATTTTTCCATTTACAGAAGGCCACTTTAAAGTCATGTTCCCCGAACTTATGAAGGCAGATGCTTATTAGCCCTTGGCCAAGGACACTTTAGTAGCAATGTCTGAGAAGCCTAGGGACACCATTTCTGTAAAATACTAAACCTTAAGTCCCCTACCGCAGAGGACACAGATGTGCAACTTGCTAAGGATTACCAGTGTTTACAAAGAGGAGCTTTTAAAATGAGATAACGAGGCTCCGATGGAATACTACAGAGCTTCTCTGACTAATCAGCAGCCACTGGCAACCCAAATTTAAATTAAGTCACTTAAAATTTAAGTCACTCAGTCATACTCACCACATTTCAAGCACTAAAGAGCCCGTGTAGCTAGTGGTTACCTAATTGGATAACTAATAGGCTACCACCACAGAAAGTTCTATTAAACAGAGCTACTCTAGAGAAAAAAGCCACTGATTAGCAAAAGCTAATCAGAGTCAAGTCAATTTAATATTTAAAACTAAATGAAAGCATAAAACTAAATTTCATGCTAAAAATGACTTTATGAATTTTGTTTTGAAGACTTCAAAAAGAGCTATATTAGAAGTGTGTTAAGTTGGTATAGCTGGAAGGGACTCCAGAGCTCACCTAGTCCCATTCCCTCATTTTATGAACATGGAAGCCAAAGTAAAGAAAAGTTAAGTACTTCAATCAAAGCCATGCAGCTTGTTAGTGTCAAAGCCAGAACTGATCTAAACCTAGCCAGACTTCTACCTTTTTTCCTATCCCTTTTATCCAGAGAGTTTTAGGTGGGAAAAGGAAATATTTTTAACATAAAAATATCAAATAATCCCATGAAAGATAAGTTGAGAATTTAAGAGGCTTAAATACAACAATAAATATTAACAGGTACAAATCACTGTAGGGGATACAAAAGATTTCATATAATGGTTGCTGGCCTTAAGACACAGAAAGGAACACTAAGAACATCCACCGACAATCAAATGGTAGCAGGAAGGAGAGTGTTATAAGTGTTCATGGAAAACAATGGGCAAGCTCTAGCTGGAGTTGCCAGAAGAAATTACTGGGTCTGAAGAGAGCCTGGAAGACTGGGCCAGATGAGCGGAGCAAAGGGCAGTTCCCCGAAAAAAGAATTGCATAAACCAAGGGGCATTAGTGAAACTGCAAAAAGAGGTCAAGGGACAATAAGCAAAGCACTATGTGTGTGACAGAGCACTTCCACAGAGCAAAACCAACACTAAAATGTGAATGAAAGCTACACAAGGACCATGTAGGGGACTCTAGGTGTTAGACCAGATTGGGCCATACTCTATAGATTATAAAGAACAAAATTCAGTCTCTAGGAAGGAAAAAATAGGATGTATTTAATTTGAAGGGGTAATGTGGATACATTTTAAAATTAGGAATCTAGAAATCAAATGTTCTATCTGTAATTTCTGCCTTTGTGATATTTGAAAAACAGACAAAATGAGCAACATTATGAGGCCAGAGCATGTGTAAGTTTTTAAATTAAATCTCTTCCAGCCCTGGCCCTGGCTGGTGTGGCTCACTGGACTGAGTACCGGCCTGCACACTAAAGGGTTGCCAGTTTGATTCCCACTCAGGGCACATGCCTGGGTTGCGGGCCAGGTCCCCAGTTGGGGGTGTATGAGAGGCAACCACACATTAATGTTTCTCTTCCTCTCTTTCTCCCTCCTTTCCCCTCTTTCTAGAAATAAATAAATAAAATCTTTTAAAAATAAATAAAAAATAAATCTCTTCTATCAATGTATACTTTATTTTAATTGGGGTATGGGAGGGTAACGAAATACCTTGCTATCACATTCTAGAATTTTTCTTAACTATATATCAAGAACTCCAAATCACTCCATATCTCTACTAAATGGGGATGGCATTTACCATGGCAGTTTGATACATTTCTGTAATAATTATATTTTCTTATTTTCTGTATTCTTGATGCTCTGACATTCTGGGGCCTTGCAGACCTAGGAGGGATTGTGTCTCCTTTGTTAACTAATTCCTAGAAATATTATTTGCCAGCATGACTTTCATAGTCCAATCAGCCAACAAACTAATCCCATTTCCACACCCATAACCACCTCCTTTTATGAGCTCTCACACTCTGTGACACTATCCTTCTGATGCAATTACTGAGGGACCAATTATTGGACAACTAGGGGTCATCTCTACAACACATAGCCCACCAAAATTATTCAAACTATCCCAAACTTCAAACTTCTTATTAGCTTGCTTGCCTTACCTTGCCCATTTCTTCCTGACATACCATACTAAAGACTCCTACCCTCAGTTCCATTCTCTCTGCCTACTCATTTTACTGTGGTGCTTCTCTGTCTTTGTGGCAATGTTGTGCCTCCTCTAACTAAGGGGCTGTGAGTACAATAACTTCTTCCTTCATACCAATCACTTTCATGCCCATGTGTCTTACCATACCTGATTAAAACAAATCCACATAAAATTAAAATAACCTCTTAACTACAGAATCTAGAAGGTTCTTAAAATCAGGTAAATTATTTAAACTTGAAGCCAATTCACCAGATGCCTTACATTTCTACACCAATCCTCCTTTACCCCTATGCAGGTAGCTACCTTAAGGGCCACTACCAAGTGTCACTTCTGAAAAGGGCCATTTAGAATTTTCTCTGACTCAGAAGGTCATTACTAGAACTCTGACATAACTCCATTCTTACCAGTGGACTCTTCAGTTCACCATGAAATTTAACATATGCTCCATGAGGGCAGGAGGTTCTGCCTGTCTTTATCTTCAGCACCTATAAGTAAACCTGACACATGGAGGATATCCAATAAATGTGTGTAATAAAGAATAGGTGCATGCTGGTACAGATAGCCTATGGAATACAGCTTGAGAAGCAGGAGAATATAAAGACTCTTAAGTGATATGCAGCACGGCACTGAATTAAGGAAATGGGTTCTAGAGTCAAACAAGAGATTATATCTCTATGTACCATTAGGGAGATGTGCAATCTTGGACAAGTCACTTAATATGACAAAGCTCTCATTCTTCCATCAATAAAAACTGGGAAGACAAGACCTACTTCAAAAGGAAAGGATTAAAGAGGATGGCCCATGTAAAATATTTACATTCTGGTCAAGATGACAATGTAAATTCATTTTAGGGAGCCCCCCACTCAAATCTGAAACACCCAGTAGTGACAGATGAAATGTTTTCACAAAAGAGTAAAATTAAAGAGCCATAACTTCAATAAAATAATGTGACAAACATCTCCATGAACCAGCAACAACAGAAACTCTAAGTGGTATACGAATTTGAAACCACAAGCAAGGATGGCTGGAGGTCAACTCCCAAAGGGGTACAAGTGCTCCCACTAGAGATAAAGGCCAACAGAAAGGTCTGCACATTGCCTGAAAATGCCTCTTAGAGTGGGAGTTTCAGGCAATGGCTGAACTGGCAGCCTGGACTGCACGTCACTTGTTTTATCAGAACTCTGTAACATCTCCAGTACCTACTATATCTAAAAACTACTGTTCCATTTTCAAAGGTTCGATTTCAGCTGGCCTCTGACCTACAAAGGCAGACAGTATGTTTCCTTACATACTCTTCTTTCATGCTTTCTTAACTCTATGCTTTCTTCCAATCCATTTCTTATTTTTACAGTATCCCTTCTGTGACTTAACATGTCTTAAGAAAGCATTTTCAAATTATTCACATCTTGATATAATTTACCTCCAAATTCCCATAAACTATCTCTTTATTTGGCACTAACTTGTAGAAAGTAGAAATAAAGTTACTTAATTCTCGGAATTAACAATACAAATTACAACTTAACTTCTAAAGCCAGAGACAGAGAGAGAACTAAAACATAAACAAAATTAACATGGGTTCATTGTTCATTAACATTTACTATGGAAAATGAGTTTTATGAAGCTTTGAATAATGTGTTTGTTCTACTTTATAGCCAACTAATCCTCTTTAGCTCGTAATGCATCACTAATAACACCCTCCCCAATCTAGAATTTCTGGACTTGAGGAAAAGGTATTGAAACTTCCTCTGTAGGAGGTGAACGACAAAGGTCTCTGATAGACTATCCTGTTGCAAAACAACTAGACCTGAGAAAGTGCAATTCTCAAAAGAATTCTGGATCTGGCTGATGTGGCTCAGTTAGTTAGAACATCGTCCCATAAACCAAAAGGTCACTGATTCAATTCCTAGTCAGGGCACATGCCTAAGTTGCGAATTCTGTCCCCAGTCAGGGTGCATGCAGAAAGCAACCAATTCATGCTTCTCTCTCACATTGATGTTTGTCTTCCCTCCTTCCCCTCTCTAAGTATGTCCTCAGGTAAGGATTTTAAAAAAAATTCTGAACTTTAGGGGGCATAGGAAAACTAACTTAAAAAATGGTAGGAGAGAAAGTAGGAGAGAAGAAAGCTGGCAGAAGAAAAGTACACCAAAACCTTACCTGTAAGCAACAAGCTCAAGAAAAATAATGCAGGGTACCAGAGAGCTAATGCAATTCCACAGAAGTATCTATAGGTGTCCAAGGTCTCCAGATCCCACCTTGGTAAGTTTGAGAAACTGAACCTGAAATGCATTAATAAACTAGGACCCTCAAATGGAGCAAGAATGATCTCAATGAAGAGCACTCCCAGACTTCTGACAAAATCAAGTTTGCAAAGCCCTACCAAAAAAAAAAAAAAAACACCCAAGAATAAAACAGATTACATCTATAATTGATTAAATCTTGCCTCAAAATCACTTCACAAAACATATAAGAAAATAAGCCATTATGAGAAATAACAGAAATAACCAACAAATTCAGACAACTCCAGATGTTAGAACAGATAGACTATATAAAATATTACATGTTAAATGTTTAAGAAAAGATGTCTAAAAATGAACAACAATCAAGAGACAATCAAAAGCAATAAAGCCACGTGATACCAAACCAAAATAAAACATGAAAAAGAATCACTTTAACTTAAAACTCAATAGAATGGTAACACATTAGATTAGACTCAAATAAAAAGAGTTAGTGGGCTAGAAGAGAGAACTGAAGGAATTTCCCAGGATGCAAGACAAGGAGACAGAGGGAAGAGAGGACAGAAGCAAGCTTAAGAGATATGGAAGACATATCAATAAGTTTAAATAATAATCCTAGAAAGTATGGCCAGAAAAAATAGAAAAAATTAATATTTGAGAAGATAGTAGCTGAGAACTTTACAGATATTATAAAAGGATTCAAATTAAAAATAGAGGAAGGACCTATATACCAAGCAAAATAAATCTTAAGTAGATCCAAGGTGGAAGAGGAGTAAGTGAAAGCTACACTAACCTCCTCCCAGCGCCAATCTGGAATTACAAGTAAATTGTAAAGAACTAATTTAGAGAAATCACCTTAAATAATCAACTGAACACTAACTGGAAAGAAGCCTTGCAACCACAGACAAAAGAAACACTTCAGGACAACGTGACTTGTAAGGAGTGCGGAGAGATGCGAGAAGGTAGGCTGGGATCCCACAGGTGGCAACTAAAGTGCTGGAAGGATATTTCAGCAGCCAGGGGGAGTTCCCCCTGAGAAGTGTGGGATTTAAATCCCAAACTGGGCTCCCCAGCCTATAGCACCAGAGCTGGAAAGGAACCAGAAAACACTCTGCTGTGAAAAGCAGCAGGGTTTCTATGTGTCAGGAAGAGAGGTCTAGAGACTCAGAAAGCCTCTTAAAGGGCCAGGGCACAAAATTTCATTTCCAGCCACTTACCCTGGATGCCAGGAAAGGGAGTGCATAATAGACTAGCGATGCTTAAGAGTCTGGGGTTGGTGGCTCTGGGGAAAAAACTGAGGAACAGCCACCAGTATCCCTGTGGTGAATCATGTCCCATACTGCTGGAGCCATCTATTTCAGGAAGCCCACTCCTCTCTGAATGGCGTTGGCCTAAGGGGAAGGGACAACTCACCAACCAGAATTTCTCTGCCCCACCCTGTGATGCTTAAGCCTGACTGCTGCCTACATATTGATTACATTAACAGCTGATCAGTTCACTGGCTGATTAGTTTAACATTTAAGGCAGAAAATATAAAGAAACCAAAATGGGAAGACAAAGAAATATACCTCAAATGAAAGAACAAGAGAATATTCCAGGAAAAGTAGATGAAATTGAAGTAAGCACTTTATTAGATAGAGAGTTTAGAGTAATGATTATAAGGATAGTCAACAGCATGAAAAAAGACATAGAAATCATAAAAAAAGATCAGTCAAAAATAAAGAATGAACTATCTGAGATAAATAATACACTTGAAGGAACAAACAGGAGGTGAGGCAGAGGATCAAATTAGTGTTGTGAAAGACAAGGTAGAAAGAAAAATCAGAGCAGCAAAAATTAAAAAGAACTTAAAAAAATGAGAAAAGCTTAAGAAACCTCTTGGACAACATGAAGCGTAACAACATCCACATCATGGGAACACCAGAAAGAGAAGAGAGTGAGCAAGGGATCAAGAACCTATTTGAAGATATAATAACCAAATATTTCCCTAATCTGGTGAAGGAAAAAATCACAAGAGTCCAGGAAGCTCAGAGAATCCTAAACAAGTTGGACCCAAAGAAGTCTACACCGAGACGCATCATAATTAAAATGACAAGGCTTAAGGATATGGAGAGAATCCTAATAGCTACAAGAGAAAAGCAGGTAGTTACCTACAAGAGAGCACCAATTAGACTGTCATCTAATTACATATTAGAAACATTTCAGGCCAGAAGGGAGTGGCATGAAATATTCAAGGTGATGAAAAGCAAGGACCTACGACCAAAGCTACTTTACCCAACAAAGCTATCATTTAAAATTGAAGCAGAAATAAGGAGCTTCCCAGACAAGAAAAAGCTAAGGAGTTTCTTGCCACCAAACTAATCCTGCATCAAATGTTACAAGGCTTGCTTTAAAGAGAAGAAAAAGAGAAAGGGAAAAAAACCCAGAGGAAAACAGTCTAACAATAAAATGGTACTACATATATTATCTATCAATAATCACCTTAAATGTAAATGGCTTAAATGCTCCAACCAAATGTTAATGGCTTAAATGCTCCTACCAGAGGGTAGCTAAATAGGAAAGAAAACAAGACACATATATATGCTGTCTCCAAGAGACCCATCCCAGATCAAAAGAAACTCACAGACTAAAAGGAAATGGTTGGAGATAGATATTTCACACAAATGAAAAAGAAAAAAAAAAGCTGGGGTAGCAGTACTTATATCGGACAAAATAAAGACTTTAAAACCAAGGGTATAGTAAGAGACAAAGAAAGACACTACCTAATGATAAAGGGAACCATCCAACAAGAGGATATAATGCTAGGAAACATTTACGCACCCAACATAGGAGCACCTAAATATATAAAGTAAATTTTGATGGACATAAAAGGACAGATCAACAGAAATATAGTCATAGCTGGGGATTTTAACACCACATTGACTTCAATGGATAGATCTTCCAGGCAGAAAAATAAACAAGAAAATAGCAGTTTTAAATGACACACTAAATCACATGGGTTTAATTGATATCTTCAGAGCATTTCACTCCAAAGCAGCAGAATATACATACTTTTCAAGGACACATCGAACATTTTCTAGAATAGATCACATGCTAGGACACAAAACAAGTCTCAATAAATTCAAGAAGAGTGGAATCACACCAAACATCTTCTCTGACCACAATGATATGAAACTGCAAATCAACCACAATAACAACACTGGAAAACACACAATGATATGGAAGCTAAATAACATGCTATTAAACAATGAGTGGGTCAATGAGATCGAGGAAGAAATCAAAAGATACTTTGAAACAAATGAAAATGAAGACACAATAATCCAAAATCTGTGAGACACTAGGAAAGCAATCCTATTAGGGAAATTCATAGCATTAAAGGCCTACCTCTAAAAAAAACAAGAAAAAGCTCAAATAAACCATGTAACTTCACACTTAAATGAACTTGAAAAGAAACAACAAACAAACCCCAATATGAGTAGAAGGAGGAAATAATTAAAATCAGAGCAGAACTAAAGGAAATGAAGTCTAAAGAAAAAAAATGATACAAAAGATCAATGAATCCAAAAACTGGTTCTCTGAAAAGATAAGCAAGATTGACAAACCTTTAATCAGACTCATCATGAAAAAAAGAGAAAGGACCCAAATAAACAAAATCAGAAATGAAGAAGAAAAATAACAACCCAAACCAAAGAAAGACAAAGGATTACAAGAAAATATTATGAATAATTATATGTCAACAAACTGGACAGCCTGGACAAAATGGATACATTCCTAGAAATATACAATCTTCCAAAAATAAATCAAGAGGAAACAGAGGATTTGAACAGATAGAATACACCTAATGAAATTGAAGCAGTAATCAAAAACACAACAAACAAAAGCCCTAGACCAGATGGCTTCACATGTAAATTTTACCAAACATTCTGAGAACAACCCTTCTTCTCAAATGATTTCCTGAAATTCAGAGGAGGGAAGGCTCCCAAACTCATTTTACGAGGCCAGCATCATCCTAATTCCAAAACCAGATAAAGACACTACAAAGAAAGAAAATTACAGACCAATATCGCTGATGAAAATACATGCTAAAATCCTCACCAAAATATTACCAAACTGAATACATCAATGTATCAAAAAGATCACAAACCATGATCAAGGGGAATTTATTCTGGGAAAGCAAGGATAGTACAACATTCACAAATTAATACATGTGATTCATCACATAAACAAAATGAAGGATAAAAACCACATGATTACACCAACAGATGCAGAAAAAGCTTTTAATAAAATCCAACACCCACTTATGATAAAAACTCTCAGCAAAGTGGGAATAGAGGGAACATACCTAAACATAATAAAGGCCATGTATGACAAACCCATTGCCAGTATCATACTCAACAGGCAAAAACTACAGATGTTCCCCTTAAGATCCGGAACAAGACAGGGATGTCCACTTTCACCTCTCATATTCAACATAGTACTGGAAATCCAAACTCCTCATATCCAACATAGTACTAGAAATCCTAGTCACAGCAATCAGACAAGAAGAAGAAATAAAAAGCATCCAAGTTGAAAAGGAAGAAGGAAAACTGTCTTTTAATTGCAAATTACATGATGCTGTACATAGAGAACCCCAAAGATTCCACAAAGAACCTACTGGAATTGATAAATAAATTTAGCAAAGTAGCAGGATACAAAGTTAAAATTCAGATATCAGCTACATTTTTATATACCGATAACCAACTAACAGAAAGGGAAATTAAGAAAATAACCCCATTCAAAACTGCTTCAAAAAGAATAAAATACCTAGGAATAAACCTAACCAAGGAAGTAAAACATCTGTACTCAGAAAATTATAAGATACTGAAGAAAGAAACTGAAGACACAAATAAGTGAAAGCATATACCATGTTCATGGATAGGACAAACTAATATCATTAAAATGTCCATACTTCCCAAAGTAATCTACAGATTCAACACAATTCCCATCAATATTCCAATGACATATTTCACAGAACTAGAACAAATATTTCAAACATTTATATGGAACCACAAAAGGCCCCACAGAGCAATAGTGATCCTGAAAAAGAAGAACAAAGTTGGAGGAATCACACTCTCTAATATAAAACTATACTATAAGCCCATAGCAATCAAAACAACCTGGTACTGGCATAAAAACAGGCACATAGAGCAATGGAACAGAATAGACAGCCCAGAAATAAACCCACACTCTTACAGTCAATTAATATTAAAGGAAGTAAGCATATAAAATGAGTTAGAGATCATTTATTCAATAAATGGTGTGGGGAGAATTGCACAGATTATATGCACAGAAAAATTAAACTATACTACCTTATTACATCACACACAAGAATAAATTCAAAATGGATCAAATACTTAAATGTTAGATCCAAAACCATCAAAATCCTAGAGGAAAACATAGACAGCAAAATCTCAGACATTGCTCACACAAATTTTTTATCAGATATTTCTTCCCCAGGCAAGGGACGCAAATGGGACTTCATTAAACTAAAAAGGTTTTGCACAGAAAAGGAAACCATCAACAAAATAAAAAGACAACCCACAGAATAGGAGAACATATTCACTGATACATATGATAAATATCCAAAATTCATAAAGTACTCACAAAACTCAACACCAAAAAAAACAAACAACCCAATTAAAAAATGGTCAAAGGATTCCAAAAGGAAGATAGAAGTGCAGTAGGTGGGGAGCAGAGCTCACTTCCCCCTGAGCACAGGTGGAATACCTAGCTGATCTGAGAAACAGAGTGAACAGCCAAGGGAATCCCAGCTTATATGAAGTTTGGAGGCCAAAATTGTAGAGGACATTGCAAAACAGACAGTAAGGAGATTGAGTTAGAATGGTAAGGTCCCTGGGATCAGTGCAGGGACCAAGGCTGCTGTGGCCCCCTACCCGGCACCTGCTGCAGGATTCAACAGCTCCCTCCCCTACCAAACAGGGAGAACAGAGCAGCACCAGGATGGACCTGGATGCTTGAAGTCGCTGAGGGAAATAAAGAAAAAGTGGGAGATGCACAGAGGTAGTATTCACCCACTGGGACTATGGACACCAGCCAGGTCATTACCAGAGAAATTGGGGGTCTGGGTGACACCTGGAGAAGGGAGAAGAATTGAGCCCTGTTGGACCCTGCCCTGGATAGCCTCCGACCTGATTAGAAAGTTGAGCTGTGTGAAAAGACAGGCACTTGTTAGGAACAGCAGGCTTAAACAAGAAGATTCTATTTCAATAAAGGCTCTCAGTCGCTGTTGAAGGAACTCTTGCACTGCCGGCCACCCCTTGACTCTACCACAGTTAGCTTGTGAAGAGGACTGAGGAAGTGCCCCACGTGGACCGTTCAGAGGAGGCAGCAGGGCTCAGAAAGTTAGCAGTCCCCAGAAAGACTTAATTCAGTGGGGGAGCTAAACTACCCTGAAGAGATTTTGAGAGTGCCCAACACCTAGCACAACAAAGAGGGAGAAGGTGGTATATGAGATGCCCCTAATTAGCACTCCCCACAGAAAGCACAACTGGTAGATTAAAGGTCCCAGTCTGGCACAAATGGACAGTGGCCAAGCAGTGAATGGAGGACCTTAGCTGGAGACTGGACAACTGTGAAGACTGCAGCCCAGACCTGGCCCCCATCCTCACAAAACCATACAAAGAGAGAAA
This sequence comes from Anoura caudifer, assembly GCA_004027475.1. Taxonomy (NCBI): domain Eukaryota; kingdom Metazoa; phylum Chordata; class Mammalia; order Chiroptera; family Phyllostomidae; genus Anoura; species Anoura caudifer. Next base: position 40,847 of record PVKU01005495.1, read on the forward strand.
AGTGAAGCCCAACCTCCTCAGCCTGGTTATCCAGGAAGACCAACAGAATTTCCTTGGTGGGTATAAAGTAAGCACAAGGCTTCTTTTTTTTCCCCCTCCCCAAGTGAGACAGTAAGACCTGGAGCTGTGAAAGGTCCAGAGACAGACCCAAGGAGGGAACACAAGGCTAACTCAAACAACTGAGAAACTGAGATAAATTTCACTTTGCTATTCTAGAGAACCTGCATGTTATTGTTTACTTGTATTATTACTATTATTCATTATTTTTACTTCCTTTTTATTAGTATTATTTATTTCTCTTCTATTTCAGTTTCCTTCATTTTGTTTGTTTAATTGCATTGTTTGACTGGTTTTCCTTGTTCTCTCTTTCATATTGTATTTTAATTTTCCTTCTTTCACTTCACTTGTTTTGCAATATCACACTACTCTTGGTCATGTACTTCCTATTTTTATATATATATTCAGATCACATATTTCTTGTCATATTATTATTGTCCCGGTATTATTATAAATAATTATTGTTCCATATACTTGTAAATACTACACAGCATTCCTCCCTTATCTTAGCCCATTTCACTATCTTCTGGAGCTTTATTACTGTTGTGGTTAACTCTGTTCTCTCCCACACTACGCCTGCTTTCTATCCTTCACTCTCACTCTATCTCATACCTAACCTCAAACAAGAGCCCTGTTTTCTGGATTTAGCTCACAATCCTTCTCCCCTCTAACAAGTGTCTTAATTCATTTTCACCTTTTATATAAAAAGTGGCTAGTAGGGTGAAATAACACAGTTACAGCTATACTTATCCAAAGGATCTCCTGTCTCTTCTCTACATGTTGGTATTTTAAATCCCACTGAATTCTCTCTCGCTGTCTTAATCCATTTTGCCTACACCCTGCAACTGATCACATAAAAGAGTAGGTGGGAGCTGTGAACACCAATATACCTGCTGGAAGAGAGAACCCACCAACAAAGGAACCACCAAAAGGGAAAAACCCAAGTACAACAAGAGAGCCCACACAAACAAAAGAAGGGAAACCTTAGAGCATTGAGACAAAGAGATCAAAGAGACCACAGCAATGAATCCCATAGAATTCCTACAATAGAAGTTCACCCTACAAAGACAGCAAAACAGAACATCAGGAAGCACAGAAACAAACAAAAAGAATCACCTAAAATATGGAGACAAAAAAAGAACCTACAGTCAAAAGGAATGGAAGACTCCCCACTAAAAGAGCTAAATGAAATGGAGGTAAGCAAACTATCAGGTGTGGAATTCAAAATAATGGTTAGAAGGATACTCAAGGAACTCACAGACAACAAGGAACTGAGTGAGAACTAGAACAGTATGAAACAGGAAAAGGCTATAAACAAAAACCAGGAAGAAATGAAGAATATAATTTCTAAAATTAAAAAAAAACACTAGAAGAAACTATAAGCATGCTGGGTGAAGCAGAGGACCAACTTAGTGAGCTGGAAGACAAGGTGGAAAGAAACACCTAGGTAGAGCAACTTCATGAAGAAAGACTCAAAAAATATGAAGATACCTTAAGAGAACTCCAAGATAACAGGAAAAGCAACAACATACGAATCAAAGCAATACCAAAAGGAGAAGAAAAGGAACAAGGAAGAAGGATAGAAACCTTGTCTGAAAAAATAATGGCAGAAAACTTTCCAGACCTGGAGAGAGAGAAAAACAACACAAGTTCAGGAAGCACAGAGAGTTCTAGTCAAGATGAACCTAAAAGGGACTACTTCAAGACATATCATAATTAAAGTGCCAAATTTTAAAGACAAAGAGAAAATCTTAAAAGCAGCAAGGCAGAAACAAGAGGTAACATACAAAGGGGATCCCATAAGGCTAGCAGCTGATATCTCAATAAAAACACTCCAGTGCAGGATAGAAGGGCAAGAAATATTCCTAGTAATGAAAAACAAAGGCCTGCAACCAAGATTACTCTACACAGTGAGGCTCTCAATTAAAATGGAAGGCCAAATAAGGAGTTTCCCAGACAAAAGAAGACTGAAAGAATATACCTCCAACAAACCAAAACTACAAGAGATGCTAAAAGGACTATTATACTAAGGGAAGGAAAAGAGTAAGAAAGACAGGAACACAAGTACAATTGGGGAAAAATGAATAAATACCTATCATTAATAACCTCTAATGTTAATGGATTAAATGCTCCAATCAGGAGACAAGAGTATCTGAATGGATAAGAAACCATGACACACACATATGTGGCGTACAAAAAACCCACTTCAGAACAATAGACCTACAAAGACTGAAAGTGAAAGGTTTGAAAAAAATATTCCTAGCAAATGGATAGGAAAAAAAAAGAGTAGCAATATTCATATCAGACAAACTAGACTTCAAAATAAGAGACATAAAAAGAGACACAGAAGGATACTTCATTATACTCAAGGGAAGAATCCATCAAGACAAGAAAATTATAAACATACATGACCCAACACAGGAGCACACAAATGCATAAGAAAAATTGTGGAGGACTTCAAGAAAGATATTGACAACAACACAATTATATTAGGGGATAAGAACACTCACTATCAAAAATGGATAGATCTTCCATACAAAATATCAACAAGGATATTACAGCATTGAACAATGCCCTAGATCAAATTGACTTAACTGATATATATATACACATAGGACCTTTCATCGACCACATGCTAGCACACAAAACAAGCCTCAACAAATTCAAGAAAACTGAAATCATATCAAGCATTTTCTCCAACCACAAAGGACTGAAATTCTGTAGAAACTAATCTGAAGTAGAAACTAATCTCAAGGAGAAAACTCAAAAACACTCAAATTCATGGAGACTGAATAGCATGCTATTAAACAATGAATGGGTTAAGAATGTGATCAAGGAAGAAATCAAAAATTTTCCAGAAACAAATGAAAATGAGCTCACGACAGTCCAAAATTTATAAGACACGGCCAAGGCAGTAATGAGAGGGAAGTTCACAGCAATACAAGCCTACCTAAAAAAGAGAGAAACATTTCAAATACACAATGTAACCCTACACCTACAAGAACTGGAGGAACAACAACAAAGACAACCCTTCCTTCTACTTTCTACAAAGAGCAAGTAGAAGGAAGGAAACAACCAAGATCAGAGCAGAATTAAATGACATAGAGACTAAAAGAACAATTCTAAGGATCAATAAACCCAGGAGCTGGTTCTTTGAAAAAATAAACAAAATTGACAAGCCTTTAAGCAGACTCATCAAAAACAAAAAGAGAGGACCCAAATAAACACAATCAGTAAGAAAGAGAGATTACAACTGATACCACAGAAATACAAAGGACTGTAAGAAATTACTGTGAAGAACTATATGCCAAGAAATTTGAAAACCTAGGTGAAATGGACAAATTTCTAGAAAAACATAATCTTCCAAAACTGAAGGAAGAAGAAGCAGAAAGCCTGAACAGACCGATAACAGCTGACAAAATCAAAGCAGTAATCAAAAAACTCCTGGCACACAAAAGCCCTGGACTGGATGGTTTCACAGGAGAATTTTACAAAACATTCAAAGAAGAGCTAACCCCTAACCTTCACAGGCTATTCCAAAAAAATCCAAGAAGATGGAAGACTCCCAAACTCTTTTTATGAAGCCAGCATCATCCTAATCCGAAATCCAGACAAAGAAACAACAAAGAATGAAAACTACAAGCCAATATCACTGATGAACATAGACAATAAAATGCTCAGCAAAATATTGGCAAACCGCATTGGCAATACATCAAAAAGCTCATATACGATGATCAAGTGGGACTCATTCCCAGGGATGCAAGGATGGTACAATATTCGCAAATCAATCAAAGTAATACATCACATAAACAAAAGGAAAGACAAAAATCACATAATCATATCAAGAGATGTGGAAAAAGCACTTGATAAGGTACACCACCCATTTATGGGAAAAAACACTTAGCAAATTGGGAGTACAGGGAGCATTCCTCAACATTCCTCAAGTAGGTTTCTCATATATGAGAAACCTACTGCCAACATCATACTCAATGGGGGAAAAATAAAAACTTTCCCACTAAGATCAGAAACAAGACAAGGGTGTCTGTTTTCATTACTCCTATTCAACATAATATTGGAAGTCCTGCCACAGCAATCAGACAAGAAAAAGAAATAAAAGGTATCTAAGTTGAAAAGAGGAAGCAAAACTCTCATTGTTTGCAGATGACATGATAGTGTATATACAAAACCTTAAAAGACTCTGCCAAAAATCTCCTCAACCTAATACATGATTTTGGCAAAACAGTGGGCTACAAAGTCAACACTCAGAAATTGAAGGCATTTTTGTACACCAACAATGAAATATCAGAAGCAGAAATCAGGAAAAAAATCTCCCATTTCATTTAGCATAAGAAAAATAAAGTACCTAGGAATGAACTTAACCAAGCAGGTAAAAGACCTGTACTCAGAAAACTAAACAACACTGAAGAAAGAAATTAAGGAAGACACAAACAAATGGAAGCAGGTACCATGTTCATGGATTAGATGAATTAACATCATCAAAATGGCCATATTACCCAAAGCAATTCATAGATTCAATGCAATCTCCATTAAATTAGCAATGGCATATTTCACAGAGATAGAACAAATATTTCAAAAAGTTATATGGAAGCATAAACAACTCTGAATAGCCACAGCAATTTTGAGAAAGAAGAACAAAGTAAGAAGGATCACAATGCCTTATATCAAACTGTATTACAAGGCCACTGTAATCAAAACAGCCTGGTACTGGCATATGACCAGAAACAGATCAATGGAAGAGAACACAGAGCCCAGAAATAAATCCAAGTCTCTATGGTCAATTAATATTTGACAAAGGGGGAGGAAGCATAAAATGGAGTAAAAATAACCTCTTCAACAAATGGTGTTGGGAGATATGGACAGGTACATGCAAAAAAATGAAATTCAACCAACTTACATCATACACAAAAATAAACTGAAAATGGATAAAAGACTTAAATATAAGTAAGGACACCATAAAAGTCCTAGAGGAAAACATTGGCAAGATAATCTCAGACATTCCACATAGCAACATCTTCACTGATATGTCCCCTAAAGCAAGGGACATAAAGGAAAGAATAAACAAGTGGGACCTCATCAAATTAAAAAGCTTCTGCATGGCTAAGGAAAACAGCATTAAAATGAAAAGAGAACCAACTATTGGGGAAAACGTATTTGCCAATGGTATCTCAGACAAGGGTTTGATCTCCAAAATATATAAATATCTCACATGACTGCACTCCAGGAAGACACATTCAACCTAATTAAATAATGGGCAAAGGACCTGAATAGAACCTTCTCCAAGGAAGAAATACAGAGGGCCTAGAGACATATGAAAGGATGCTCAGCATCACTAGCCATCAGAGAGATGCAAATTAAAGCCACAATAAGATACTACTTCACACTGGACAGAATGGCTATCATAAATAAATCAACAAACAAGTGTTGGAGATGATGTGGAGATAAGGGCTGTTGGTGGGAATGCAGACTGATGCAGCCACTGTGAAAAACAGTATGGAATTTCATCAGAAACCTAAAAATGGAACTGCCTTTCAACCCAACAATTCCAGTGCTGGGATTATACCCTAAGAATTCTGAAACACCAATTCAAAAGAACATATGCACCCCAATGTTCACAGCAGCACAATTTAGAATAGCCAAGTGCTAGAAGCAACCTAAGTGCCCATCAGTACACGAATGGATCAAAAAACTATCATACATTTACATGATGGAATACTATGCAGCAGAAAGAAAGAAGGAGCACCTACCCTTCTTGAGAAAATGAATGATCTAGAGAGCATTATGCTAAATGAAATAAGCTAGGTGGTGAAAGACAAATAACAAATGATCTCACCTATAAGTGGGACCTAATCAACAAAACAAACAAGCAACCAAAATATAACCAGAGACACTGAAATAAAGAACTGACACTAACCACATGGGAAGTGGGAGGGGATAAAGTAGGGGAAAAAAGGGAGGGGTTTTCAGGAACTACTGTAAAGGACACATGGACAACACCAGAGCATGGGTGGGAGAGAGGGTGGGAGGTAGAAATGGTTGGTGTGGGGGGAATGGAGGGGGGAAACTGTACTTGCACAAGAATAAAAAATTAATAAAAGAATAAATAAAAATAAAAAAGATAAAAATAAAAATAAAAAATGGTCAAAGGACCTGAATAGACACTTCTCCAAAGAGGACATACAGATGGCGAATAGATACATGAAAGGATGCTCAACATCACTAATCATCAGATAATTGCAAATAAAAACCACAATGAGATACTGCACTAGACCAATGTCCACCACTGAGCATTGTGATTTTCCTTATAATACAATTTTTCTCCTTAAGATCACTTTCAATATTCTCAAAAGGACTGCATTAAGTCCAGTTTTAATTTTTGCCTGTTCATTTGTATAAACACAAGAAGAGCAACAACTGATCATACAGGATCTTTAAGTCTGCTTTGCTGGACCTCACATAAGGAACCTTTAGACTGACCTTTAGTCTACCCTTCAGGGCATAGAAGCCAAGCCACATACCTGCTATCCAGCACTGCCTGTAGTACCTGCTTCCCTCAAGTCCTTGAGGTTCCTGTAGTGTTTTAAGGTTCCTCCTTGCCATCTTTCAGGAAAGCAACCGTCATTCCTTCCCTGGAAAGACTGCCACGAACCACACAACCAGACACGGAACCAGGCCATTTCTACAGTGGGCTTTCGCTAGTTTCTTCGAAAGTCAATCTCAGTTCCTCAAGGCTTTCTGGTAACAACTGGAGCCCCAGTATGCCTCCTTCAGGCATGACTTTCCAATCAAATTCTTGGTTGACAAAACCACCATTGGCAACTAGTCTTATTGATTTATTGCAAAGAAACCTTATGTCATCACTCACTCCTATAGAATGCCAAATTCTGGAGGGATCAGGTAGAGAGAAAAATACACCACATGAAGGAAAATCCCTGTCCTTCTAATATCCACCAAAATTTCATTTCTATGCCTTTTACCTTTCATTGTTTACTTTCCATTTGATGTGAAGTTTTAACTCTCCCTGACAAACCTCAATTTCCTTTGGAACAGAAACAAAGCAAAATCTGAAGCAAAGACAGAGTTCCAAAAGAAGAAAAGGAACCAGAATCAGCCTTAGAATCTTGTCTCATTCCCCACCAGTCCCACTAACTGGTCACAGAGGCAACCTTTCCTAGGTCCCAAATGGCCCAAAGCCTCACTGGTAGAGGCACTCTCTCACCTACCAGTTCATCCCCTGGTCTCTGCAGAGACATACCCTCTCACTACCCAATCTCACATCAGAGACATGCTCTCTTGCCCTAAGCCAGATTTCACTGGCACCAAATGACTCTTCCTAGGTCCCAAATGACAAAGGCATTCTGTCCGACTGATTTCACAGATGACCTCTCCTACATCCCAAAGACCAAACAGAAGAGACAGCGGATTCCTGATGTACCCAAAATAGTAAATTTCAAGCCATATCCCTACAAAATCAAAAACAAAGAAACCAATCAAGCAAAAAAAATAACCATATCCAAGAGTAAGATTTTCTTTCCTCCAGGTTTAAAACTTTCACAACCTCCTACATATACCTTTACTCATTTAGATTTAGCCATAACTCACTTTCAATCCTTGTTCTTTTCCCTACTGGGAAGGACCACATTCAAATTCAGTATCTGGCCAACTAAAAGTCTCTAGCTTACAAGCACAAGAGTAAAATAAAAGAAACAATGTCACCCTGTATTAGGGTTCACTGTTACTGTCTAGAAGAAGAATTTCAAATCTAGGAGTATAGATCCAGCTTTCCTTTTCATCATCAAACACAGCAGCATGGTTTGTGTTGTCAGGTGGTACCCATTTTATCCGTGTGTAGTGGATCCAGGGCTTGATTCCTGTTAGCTTTAGGGAAGAATGCATTGTCAACAGGACATCATAGGGACCTGCCCATTGTTTTGGCTAGCTGCTGTTCAGGGCCTTGAGTCTTCCAGGTCTTTCATCTGTCTTTGAGTATGGTTAGTACAAATAGCACTAATTGTATTTCAGTCATCTGCTTCCCTGAGTAGGGTGATTTAAGCTACTTACCATCTGTTTGGGGGGAAGTGTAAACCATTACTCTTAAGTAACCTTGGTTTAGGAAAGATAGGGTTTTGCAATTTACTAGATGGCTGTGAATTGCTTGGCCAATTAACAATCTACTTAGTTTTCCTATTCCACTTGTTCTGGCTTACTGGCTTGTCTCGTATTTATACAACTGATACAAGGACATTAATAAATCTCAAAAATATTTTTCTAACCAAATAAGCCAGGCACAAGAAAATACACATTATATGATATCATATACACAAAATTCTAGAAAAATCAAACCTACTCTATTTTTCTTTCTTTTTTTTAGCTTCAGGCACTCCCTTCTCCAATGGCCCTTCTCCCTACAATACACACATTGCCTGGCACCTACAGGGTCTTTCCTCTTTCCTTTAGGGTCCTGCCTCTTCTTCTGGTCTCACCATACTGTTTCTAAGAACACCATGGCCTGCTTTATCTTCCTTGCTTCCTGGTCATTGTAAACTTTGAAGACTATGTCTACCAGCTGAGAGGGATTCATTCCCAATGTCCTACCTAACTTCTGGAATTTCTTTCTGATATCTGGGGCACAGTAAATGTCAGGTTCACCATCTGCACATTTTCTGGTGCCTCTGGATCAGCATCAGTGTGCTTTCTATATCCCTGATGGATCCTCTCTAAAAATTCAGAATGATTCTCATTTGGCTTTTTCTGAAGGGCTTGTATCATATTGACTTTTTTGATTGGGCACCCCCTTCTAAAGCCCTTCCAGTATATACTTTCTGTAATGTTTCAGAAGGTTAGGTCGCCACCATTTGGGTTCCAGTTAGGCTCTGTCAAGAGAATTGCCCCAGATGGGTCGGGGATCCTATTGAGATGCTCTTGGTGGAGATGTTGGGCCTCTTCATTATCCCTATTTATAATCAGCCATCTCTCATCTGCAGTTAACAAGATATTTAGGGGAGCCTATACATCTGCCTATCTCTTCAAACCCTGAATAATTTCTAGAAAACCAACAATTAACTTTCAGAGCGCATAATTTGGTTCTGGTCTAGCTCCCAAGGAACCAGTAATCTGGCCATTTGTCTGATGCATATGGACAAAAAAAAAAAAAAAGACTTTAAGTTTAATAGATCAAAAATAAAACCCAAAACATCATTTCAACTTTGAAGAGAGTATATAATCAATACACGTGGATACACAGATACATACAAAGGTTGAAACCTCACCAGTAGTCAGAAAAATATGCATTAAAAACAGTAAGTTTTTTCATGTCAGTTTGCATATATAAAAAAGACAAATCATGTCCAGTGTTGGTTACTGAAATTTATATAAGACTTCTAGATAAGTTTATATATAACTTTATATGACCTTTTTGAAGAACAATTTGGTATTACCAACATTTAAAATGTGCATATGTTTCCATCTAACAATTTCATGTCTAGATACCCACACAGAAAAAGTTCTCCCACATATTTACAAAAAAAAAAATCACAAGAACACTTTTTTTGCAGTATTGTTAGTAAAAATGGAAGGAAGGAAAAAATGTCCATTTTTATTTGTCTTTAAGTAAAATCAAAGATATAAAATACCAAATTTTCAACAAGAATCTTAAAAGCTAAATGAATTAACAAAAACTTACCTCAAAAAGAAAGAGGATGGAGTCCAGCTCCTCCCTTTGTGACTTATTATTCCCTGGAATATTAAAAAAAGGTAGTTATCATATAATGTATAAATTTTAGGATATTAAAAAGTTATGTTAAAAAGTATCTTAAAAGTAACATTAAATGCCTCAACATTCATTTATTTATTCAAATAATACTGGGAGGTAGTGTGGAACCCATGTTAGGAATGAAGATGTACTAACAACCTAGGCTCCACATCTGGCAGAGCTGCTGCTTGCTAACTGTTTAAACACAGCTTCCCTGTTTTCCAAGTTGTTAACAACCCATGACAGGTAATTTATTCATTTCTCAATTAGTTACTTAAGAGGTCAAATTATGATACAATGCACACTAAAAAAGAAGAAAGAGTTCTAATTTTGTGACATGAAGACAGAGCAGTAATAACAATAAAAAGTCACATATATTTTTAAGCAATTGCACACTGCTTTTTTTGATAAGAATGATAAAAATTGTAACACCTACAGCAGCAGTTACCATGTATTGTCCAGTCTATGTACCAAGCACTGTGCTAAGTGCTTAGCATACATCATCTAACTTAGGAAATCAGCAAATTTTTCTGTAAAGGCCCAGATAGTAAGTATTTTAGGCTTTTCAGGCCTCTCTTAAGCCATAGACTCTGCTGTTATAGTGCAAAGGCAGCCATAGACAATACATAAATGAATGGGTATGGCTGTGTCCAATAAAACTTGACTTATAAAAACAAGCAGCAAGCTGTAAGTTGTGGATGCCTGATGTAACTGAATCCTCACAGCTCTATGAAGTAGGTATCATTCATTCATTGAACAAATACCAAAGAATGTCTCTATATCAGGGATTATTCCAGGAACTGAGAATACAGAAGTGAATAAAACAGGACAACCCAGAGGAGGCTTGCATTCTGGCAGGAGGAGGCATTCAAAAAAAAAAAAAAAAAAAAAAGGTGAGAAAGCTAATAGGAAAGGCAGATGAGGAATGCCCAAAAGGGTGGTATGCAATTTTGACTAGTGAAGTCAGGTAACACCTTGCTAATAAGGTACATCTGTTCAAAGATATAAAAGAAGTTAAGGAACAAACCACATGAAAATTTGGGGGTAAAAAAATAAGCCATATGGAAATTTGAGGGAAATGTTTTCCAGGTAGAATGACTGAACAGTGCAAGGTCCTACGGTTGAGCAGGTTTGGCATGGTCAGGAAGGAAGGTACCTGAAAGAAGGCACTTGTGTCTGGAGCAAAGAGAGAGAATTGTAGTAGGTGGATGGAGTAAAAGAAGGCAGGTAGGGTCTGAAGCCATTGTAATGACTTAAGGAATGGGAAGCAATCTGAGGGTCTGGAGAGCTGGGAGTCATAATTTGACTCACACATTTTAAGAATCACTCCAGCTGCTCCTTTGAAGAGACTTTGGTAGGAATTAAAGAGGGAGAGGAGACCACAATGATTCACGTAAGAATAACGGGAGTGGCAGCATTATGGGCATGGGCAATGAGAAGAGGCCAATGCTTCTGGATGTATTTCGAATGCTGAGTCAATAACTCAGGGATCTGGCCTGAATAACTGAAAGGCTGAAGTTAGCCTAAAATGAGTTCATTATTCCTAATAAGCATTTCCCTCGATTCTTTTGTTTTAGTATACTTTCTTCCCTGTATTCCTATCAAAACATGGTTGTACCAAAATCAAGAAACTTCAAAATCTCACCCTGTTTTTATTGGTTCTTTGTAAAGATTCTTTGCAACAGATTGTAAAAATGGAGAGAGCTTTTCCCTTCCCATCGGAAGATGTCCATTTCTCCATCTCTTGAATCTGAGGTACCATGTGGCTTGCTCTGGCCAATGCCAGATACAAGCAAATGTGAGGAAAGCACAGACATGAAAAAAATCTTCCTCATCTTGGAACCCTAAGACCACCATCTGAAGGAGCCTAAGATAGCCTATTAGCTGGAGAAGAGGGGCCACATGGAGGAGAACTAAGGCACCGTGGTCAACAGCTTACTAATAACCATAAGACATGTGAATGAGGCCATCCACCACCAGCTAATAGCAGAGGCATGAGCTAGCCTAAACTAGAAGAACCACACAACAGACCCAGAAAATAATAGCTAAATGAGTAGCTTTTGTTTTACAGCATTCAGTTTTGCGATGATCTGTATGCAGCACAAACTAACTGATACAATCTTAAACAGCTATATTTTTCTAAAAATACAGAGGAAGAAAAAGGAGGAGGAGTAAGGGAGGGAGGATACTTTAAAAATGGGATTTTTAGGTTGTAGGGGTTTTTTTTAAAGATATGGGGCTTTAATTTTTTCTTTGCTATTTTGATTGCATGTAATATTACACTGTTCTCCTCCACACACCTATAAAAGGAAAATGAATTGGAGCAAAGCTAGAAAGCAAAATAATTAGATGAATTCATATTTGAAATATCTACTGATTTGGAAAAAAAGAATTTTAAGTTCAAGATTTATATCAATTTATAAATCACAAGAGAAAAAGCACAGCAATTCATTAAAAAAAAACACTTGTTGGCATTGTGGGCACATGCCCATGTATGATGACCTACTAGTGGCCTGGAGCATTCTGTAAGACTGAGCCATGTGCTATTTGTCAGAAACCACCACATTGCCTCACCCCAAATTCCCTGACACAGTCTCAACCTACTTTCCCATTACCTCCCACCATCAGTTATCTCCCTTTCCTCAGCCTACAAACAAGCAATGTATCCTTTAAAACCTTCCCATGACCAAGCTACCCCTTGAGATACAATCCTTTGTCTTCATCATTACACTTTTGAAAGCAGTATTCTCACATGTAGCCTTCATGGTCTCACCACACAGTTACTCCATTTCTCTCTGTCCAGATTCTGACTGCACTACTCAGCTAGAACTTTTCTTTCACTAGTCAATGACAACCTCCTCCTCGGTGCACTATCATTTCCTAGTCCTGTTGCTACTCACCTTTTTGCAGCAACAGGCACTGCTGATCATTCATTCTTTGAAATTCTTCTCTGGGCATCTGTGACCAAACACTTTCCTCCCCTCACCCACTACTCCTTTATCTTTCCTCTTTGCCAAATAAAAGAAGGAATTACCCCAAATCCCTGCCACTCTTTCTCTGCATATACTTTGTTCCTTGACAACAGCATGACTGCACCTCTCCCCCATGCTCCAGTCCTGTATTTTTACTGCCCAACCAGAACATATACCTGGGTGCCCCACAGGACACTTCATGGTTATAAGGAAAAGGGATTTAAGAGGGAGAAATCAAAGATGCATGTGGATGTTGAGTCTAGTTCATAAGCTGCCATTACAGCAGTGGGGAAACCCTGGGCTAGGGTCAGGGAAGCCAGGTTTGGAAGGTATGAGGATGAGTGCAGCTTTGGGAAGTCTGAGTTTGAGGTACAGGAAAATATGAACATTTGAAAAAAATGTATGTCAAAAAATTGCAGAAATGCTTACCTTTTAATTTTAAACTATTTTCCAGTGTTACAAAATTTTCATAGAAGATGAAATATATCTGAGAATAGTTGGTCTCAAAAAACTGCTTAAGTTCACTTGCATCCATGTTATCTGAAAGAAAAAGTTTTCATTTATGACAATAACCTTATACAATCATCAGAATTCACAACTTTTCAGAAATGAAAAAGTAAAAACTAGCTTTATCCCTTCATAAGACAAAATTTAAAAAAACAGTATTTCCACCCATTTATTCCCTATTAAGAGAGCTCTGAATGGGCTTAGAGCACCCTCCCCCAAAGCTGACCCCTGCGGGAGACTGGAGTCAAGGAGATCAGAGCCATGCTGGCACAGCACTTACAGACCAGCCAGAAGGTCAGAACTAAGTGAGGAACTAGGGAAGGAAAAGATGACTTCCTGTTAGGGGAGGGAAAAGTATCCATGGCTTTTGACATAGGCCATTAGAGGGATAGGTTTGCACATCTGAAAATCAACTTTGCTGGTACTGTTATGGCCCAGTCTGTCCCCTCCCTCTACTGACATAAAACCAGCTAGAGAAACCTAACAGGTAAGCTCCCCACCACACCCACCTATTCCATCTAGGTCACTGGTCAACACCTTCCCTCCATCTTTTAGGTGACCTGCTCCATTCCCTGTTTGGATGTAGTGAAGCCCTCCACAAGTTCTAGAGATGTGCCTTGAGTAGTGTTTCTCCCTGCTGTATCAGCTGTATAGGGAACTTAGCCTAGCAATAACTCTAGCTGGGGTGGAGCCAGCAATACAGCCACTTCTAACAGGGGCCCAATCATCCCTCACAACTCCCATCAGAGAAGTTATCCACTGTCAACACATCTTTGCACGTTTCCCTTAGCAAACAAGATTGTTTGTGCCATTTACAACAGGGTCCTGACAAGGTGTTATCTCTTTTGATATTATACTAATAACCTTAAGAAAGTGAAAAACAGCTTCCTTAAAATTACACAATGGGGAAAAATGTGTTGCTATTCAATCTACAATGGAATGGCATCAATTACTTTTGGGGTCCTAAAACTGGGAATATATGTGAACACACCCATTACTCTGCTTAAATTCTATATAGTTAACACTATCGCTGGTGCAACTAAAGAACTGTTTTCCTATCATGACTGTATAGAGCCTTTCATGCAAAAATTTGCCCTGGCTTTTTGAAATAATGCACATAAGGTGTTTTTTAAGTCATATAAGCTGCCAGTTTCACATTCTCTTTCCTGCCCCAAAATAAAACTGAGCATAGACCAATGAAAGTTCCTAGACTAACAAGTTAACCTAAGTGAAAGAAGGTAACAATGAAACTAGTATCATTAATCATATGATTATCATTCTTATGAGTTGTACAATCTTGCCAAGGTACAATCTTGCCAGTCAGTCCTTGAGTATTGTCTGTACAATGTGCCAGTTCCAATAAAGATTTTGTCCATTTTCACTCCAATATAAGCTGCTATCCCGCCCACTACTACCTGTTCCCTCTAAAGCACCTCACCTGACCAGCTCCTACTCACCACTCACTGGTCAGCTGAAATATCCCCAGCCCACCCCAAGACTAGGTTAGTGCCTCTGCTACATGTCCCATTGCTATCTTCTTTCCCTATTATAGAACGCATCCTACTTTACTTAATTCCTGATGGAATTCCAGAATTGATTCTGATTAAATGATCTGTCTTTGTTAGAAATACTCCCTGCCCTCATAGAACTAACTCCCAGTCTATCTCATGCATCATTATGTCCTCTGCATCCAGCATAGTATTTAGTTCAGTATTTTCTAGAATGAATTGGATGACAGAAACAGCCTTTAACATACAATGATAGGAAATGATCACAATGCGTAAGGCCACAGGGAGAAAAAAAAGACTCCTTCAAATCCTTCTGCCTATCAAGAGAAAAAAAATTAAGGTTTTATTTATTTATTTTTAGAGAGAGGGGAAGGGAAGGAGAAAGAGAGGGAGAGAAGCATCACATGTAGTTGACTCTCATGTGGCCCCCACTGGGGACCTAGCCTGCAAACCAGGCATGTGCCCTGACTGGGCATCGAACCTGCAACCCTTTGGTTTGCAGCCCACACTCAATCCACTGAGCTACACCAGCCAGGGCTCAAGAGAAAAATTTTATCCCTCTGCTGAGGACTCCCGATTTCTATCTGCAGTCCTGAGATAACTCTTCTACAACTCCCTCTCTCTCAAGCTCATAGCCTGCCACCAGCTGGATTTCTCCACATGAAGGTCTAAAAGACTTCTTTAATTAAACATGCCCAAAGGAAAGTTTTGTTCCCCCCCCCTCATATTCTGATCTGCCCTCAGAGACCACCATCCACCCAGCAGCACAAGGCAAAACTTAAACATCCTCGCTTCTTCTCAGTCCTTCACAGCATCATCTCCAGGGTGTTAGTTCTACCTCAAAAATATCCCAGTCCTGGACCTCATCTCACCCGTCACAGCCTCACCTGATATACATCACCATGAATCCTCACCCAGGCGGCAACCATGCTGGCTGCCTGGGCTCACTACATCAACTCTTTACCTCTATAATCCACTCTCTACACTGCAGTCAACAAGAAAACTGTCACACTGAAAATTGAATCAAACAATTCCTTTCCAAAAAACAACTTCCAAAGGGCCACAAGTAGTACTTAAAGTCCAAATTCTTTTTTTCTTTTTCTTTTCTATTTTTTCATATTTCTCTCTTTTTAAAAAATTATTGTTTAAGTAGAGTTGTCTCCATTTTCCCCCAACCACTCCCCACCCCAGCCATCCCCACCTCCCACCCTTGATCCTATGCCCCTTTGACTTTGTCCATGTGTCCTTTATACATGTTCCTTGATGACCCTACCCCCTTTTGCCCCTATCATCTCTCAACACCTCCCCTGTGGTTACTATCAGTTTGTTCTTTATTTCAATATTTCTCATTACATTTGGCTTGCTTGTTTGTTTTGTTAATTAGGTTCCACTTGTAGGTGAGATCATAGGGTATTTGTCTTTCACCACCTGGCTTATTTCACTTAGCATAATGCTTACCAGATCTATCCATTCTGTCGTGAAGGATAGGAGCTCCTTTCTTTCTACTATGTAGTATTCCATTGTGTAAATGTACCATAGTTTTTGGATCCACACATTTACTGATGTACACTTAGGTTGCTTCTAAAACTTGGCCATTGTAAATTGTGCTGCTATGAACATTGGGGTGCATAGGTTCTTCTCAGTTGGTGTTTCAGGAGTCTTCGGGTATAATCCCAGCATTGGAATTGCCAGGTCAAAAGGCAGTTCCATTTTTAGTTTTCTGAGGAAACTTCATACTGTTTTCCCACCAACAGTACTAGGGTTCCCTGCTATCCACAAGTTTGCCAGCACTTGTTGTTTGTTGATTTGGTCACGATGGCTATTCTGACTGGTATGAAGTGATATCTCATTGTGGTGTTAATTTACATCTCTGATGGCTAGTGATGCTGAGCATCCTTTCATGTGTCTCTGGGCCCTCTGTATGTCCTCCTTGGAGAAGTGTCTGTTCAGGTCCTTTGCCTATTTTTCATTTCTATTTTTTTAATATATTTTATTGATTATGCCATTACAGTTGTCCCATTTCCCCCTCTTTATTCCAGTCTGCCCTGCACACCCCCTCCCACCTGCATTTCCACTTTAGTTCATGTCCATGGGTCATACATATACGATCTTTGGCTTCTACATTTCCTATAGTATTCTCAACATCCCCTTGTCTATTTTCTACTTACTATTTATGCTACTTATTCTCTGTACCTTTGGATCCATGCATTTACTGATGGACACTTAGGTTGCTTCTAAAACTTGGCCATTGTTAATTGTGCTGCTATGAACATTGGGGTGCATAGGTTCCTTTGAGTTGGTGTTTCAGGATTCTTAGGGTATAATCCCAGCCGTGGAATTCCCAGGTCAATAGGCAGTTCCTCCTCCCACTTCCCTGCTGATAACCCTACATGTGATCTCCATTTTTGTGGTTCTGTTCCTGTTCTACTTGTTTGCTTAGTTTGTTTTTGTTTTTTTTTGGGGGGGGGGCGAGGTTTAGTTGTTAATTAGCTGTGAGTTTCTTGTCATTTTACTGTTTATATTTTTTATTTTTTTCTTAGATAAATCCTTTTAACATTTCATATAATAAGGGCTTAGTGACCATGAACTCCTTTAGCTTTACCTCGTCTGGGAAGCACTTTATCTGCCCTTCCATTCTAAATGATAGCTTTGCTGGATAGAGTAATCTTGTATGTAGGTCCTTGCCTTTCATGACTTGGAATACTTCTTTCCATCCCCTTCTTGCCTCAGCAAAGTTTCTTTTGAGAAATCAACTGACAGTCTTATGAGAACTCCTTTATAGGTAACTGTCTCCTTTCCTGTTGCTGCTTTTAGGATTCTCTCCTTATCTTTAATCTTGGGTAATGTAATTACAATGTGCCTTGGTGTGTTCCTCCTTGAGTCCAACTTCTTTGGGACTCTCTGAGCTTCCTGGACTTCCTGGAAGTCTCTTTCCTTTGTCAGATTGGGGAAGTTCTCCTTCATTATTTTTTCAAATAGATTTTCAATTTCTTGCTCTTCCCCTTCTCCTTGTGGCACCCCTATGATTCAGATGTGGGAATGTTTAAAGATGTCCTGGAGGTTCCTAAGCCTATTCTCATTTTTTTGAATTCTTGCTTCTTCATTCTGTTCTGGTTGAATGTTTCTTTCTTCCTTCTGCTCTGAACTGTTGATCTGAGTTCCAGTTTCCTTTCCGTCACTGTTGGTTCGCTGTACATTTTCCTTTATTTCACTTTTCATAGGCTTCATTTTTCCCTCTAATCTGTAACCATATTCAACCAAATCTGTGAGCATCCTGATTACCAGCGTTTTGAACTGTGCATCTGATAGTTTGGCTATTTTTTTGTTGCTTAGTTGTATTTGTTCTGGAGCTTTGATCTGTTCTTTTTTGGGGGGCCTTTTTTTGGTCTCAGAGTGTCTTTTATGTAGTAAGGGGGGGAGCCTTAGGTTACTCCAGGGTGGGGCAACACTGGTCGCTGTGTGGTGACACTGAATGTGGGTGAGGGAACAATACCATTTGCTTGGCTCCCTGCCGGTTTTCACTCACATTCCCCATGACCCACAATCAAATTGGGTCCTTCTGGTGCTGATTCCTGGGTGGGTGGGTTTGAGTACCTTCTAGGACCCTGTGGGTCTCTCCAGCGAACTGTCTTGTGAGGCTGGGAGTTTCTCCTGCTGCTGCCTCAACTCCCATTGTGTTTTCAGTCAGAGACTTTGAAGCTTTATTTCTCCACTCCGAAACCCTGGGTTGTGTGGCCTATCATGTTCTGCAGGTGTTCCTCCCCGTTTATCCGCACGTGAATGTGGACTGCCCTTTCAGCCAGCTGCCACCTCACCCAGTCCTCCAGCCACTGCCTTGACATGAGTCCTCTCCACCTGGCTGCCTGTCTCTGCCCTTCCTACCGGTCTGGGTGAATATTTCTTCTTTAACTCCTTGGTTTTGGGACTTCCATATACTTGGATTTTCTGTCAGTTCTGTTGGTTTTTGTTTTTAAATTTTTTGTTGTCCTTCTCTTGGTTATGCAAGGAGGCACAGCATGTCTACCTACGCTTCCATCTTGGCCAGAAGTCCCCTTTGCCCATTTTTTAATTGGGTTGTTTGTGTTCCTAAGTGGAGTTATGTGAGTTCTGTATATATTTTGGAGATCAAACCCTTGGTCTAAGGTATCATTGTCCAATATGTT
The DNA here is from genome assembly GCA_004027475.1 of Anoura caudifer. Classification (NCBI taxonomy): domain Eukaryota; kingdom Metazoa; phylum Chordata; class Mammalia; order Chiroptera; family Phyllostomidae; genus Anoura; species Anoura caudifer. The sequence goes on from PVKU01005495.1 coordinate 59,823, forward strand.
TTCCCATACAGTTGGTTCCCTTTTCATTTTGCTGATGTTTTATTTAGCCATGAAGAAGCCTTTTATTTTGATGAAGTCCCATTTGCTTATTTTTTCCTTCATCTGACTTGCTCTAGGGGACATATTGCTGAAAATAGTGCTGCGTGGAATATCTGAGACTCCTCCTGTGTTCTCCTCTAGGACTTTTATGGTGTCATGACTTTTATTCATCTTGAGTTTATTTTTGTATATGGTGTAATTTGGTGGTCAGGTTTAATTTTTTTACATGTAGCTGTCCAGATCTCCCAACACCATTTGTGAAGAGGCTATTTTTGCTCCATTGTATGCTTCTTCCCCCTTTGTCAAATATTAATTGACCATAGAGGCATGAGTTTATTTCTGGGCTGTCTATTCTGTTCCATTGATCTATATGGCTGTTGTTATGCCAGTAACAGACTGTTTTGATTACAGTGGCCTTGTAATATAATTTGATATCAGGTACTGTGATCCCTCCTACTTTGTTCTTTCATAAAATTGCCATGGCTATTCAGGGTCATTTATGGTTCCATATAAATTTTTGAGATGTTTGATTTATATATGTGAAATATGTCATTGATATTTTTAAATAGGGATTGTGTTGAATATGTAAATCACCTTGGGTAGCATGGATATTTTGATGATGTGAACTCTTCCAATCCATGAATACGCTACACGCTTCCATTTGTTTGAGTCTTCCTTAATTTCTTTCTTCAGTGTTGTGTAGTTTTCTGAGTACAGGTCTTTTACCTGCTTGGTTAGGTTCATTCCAAGGTACTTTATTTTCCTTGCTGCTATAGCAAATAGGATTTTTTCCTGATTTCTGTTTCTGATATTTCATTGTTGGTGTACAAAATGCCTTCTATTTCTGAGTGTTGACTTTGTATCCTGCTGTTTTGCCAAGTTCACTTATTAGGTCAAGCAGTGTTTTGGCGCAGTCTATAGGATTTTCTATATACATAATCACATTATTTCTAAACAATGACATTTTGCTTCCACCTTTCCAATTTGCAAGCTTTTTATTTCTTCTTCTTTTCTGATCGCTATGGCAGGGACTTCCAATATTATGTTGAATAGGAGTGGTAAAAGGAGACACCCTTATCTTGTTCCTGATCTTAGTGGGGAAGCTTTTAGTTTTTGCCCCATGGTTATGATGTTGGCAGTAGGTTTCTCATATATGGCCTTATGTTAAAGAATGCTCCCTCTACTCCTACTTTGCTGAGTGTTTTTTCCCATAAATGGGTGGTGTACGTTATCAAGTGCTTTTTCCACATCTCTTGATATGATCATGTGATTTTTGTCTTTCCTTTTGTTTATGTGATGTATTACTTTTATTGATTGCAAATATCGTACCATCCTTGTATCCCTGGGATGAATCTCACTTGGTCATGGTATATGATCTTTTTGATGTATTGCCAATGTGGTTTGCCAATATTTTGCTGAGCATTTTATTGTCTATGTTCATCAGTGATATTGGCCTGTAGTTTTCATTCTTTGTTGTTTCTTTGTCTGGTTTTCAGATTAGGATGATACTGGCTTCATAAAAAGAGTTTGGGAGTCTTCCATCTTCTTGGATTTTTTTGGAATAGCCTGTGAAGGTTAGGGGTTAGCTCTTCTTTGAATGTTTTGTCAAATTCTCCTGTGAAACCATCCAGTTCAGGGCTTTTGTGTGCCAGGAGTTTTTTGATTACTGCTTTGATTTTGTCAGCTGTTATCAGTCTGTTCAGGCTTTCTGCTTCTTCTTCCTTCAGTTTTGGAAGATTATGTTTTTCTAGAAATTTGTCCATTTCACCTAGGTTTTCAAATTTCTTGGCATATAGTTCTTCACAGTAATTTCTTACAGTCCTTTGTATTTCTGTGGTATCAGTTGTAATCTCTCTTTCATTACTGATTGTGTTTATTTGGGTCCTCTCTTTTTGTTTTTGATGAGTCTGCTTAAAGGCTTGTCAATTTTGTTTATTTTTTCAAAGAACCAGCTCCTGGGTTTATTGATCCTTAGAATTGTTCTTTTAGTCTCTATGTCATTTAATTCTGCTCTGATCTTGGTTGTTTCCTTCCTTCTACTTGCTCTTTGTAGAAAGTAGAAGGAAGGGTTGTCTTTGTTGTTGTTCCTCCAGTTCTTGTAGGTGTAGGGTTACATTGTGTATTTGAAATGTTTCTCTCTTTTTTAGGTAGGCTTGTATTGCTGTGAACTTCCCTCTTATTGCTGTCTTGGCTGTGTCTTATAAATTTTGGACTGTTGTGAGTTCATTTTCATTTGTTTCTGGAAAATTTTTGATTTCTTCCTTGATCACATTCTTAACCCATTCATTGTTTAATAGCATGCTATTCAGTCTCCATGAATTTGAGTGTTTTTGAGTTTTCTCCTTGAGATTAGTTTCTACTTCAGATTAGTTTCTACAGAATTTCAGCCCTTTGTGGTTGGAGAAAATGCTTGATATGATTTCAGTTTTCTTGAATTTGTTGAGGCTTGTTTTGTGTGCTATCATGTGGTCTATCTTTGAAAAAGTTCCATGTGCATTTGAAAAAATGTGTATTTTGCATCTTTGGGATGAAAGGTTCTATATATATATATATCAGTTAAGTCAGTTTGATCTAGGGCATTGTTCAATGCTGTAATATCCTTGTTGATATTTTGTGTGGAAGGTCTATCCATTTTTGATAGTGTTCTTATCCCCTAGTATAATTGTGTTGTTGTCAATATCTCTCTTGAAGTCCTCCATGATTTTTCTTATGCATCTGGGTGCTCCTATGTTGGGTCATATATTTTTATAATTTTTATGTCTTCTTGATGGATTCTTCCTTTGAATATAGTGAAGTGTCCTTCTGGGTCTCTTTTTATGGCCTTTCTTTTTAAGTGTATTTTGATTGCTCTATGTATTGCCACTTTGGCTTCCTTTCCCTGTTGTTTGCTTGGAATATTTTTTTCCAACCCTGCACTTTCAATCTATGTATGTAGGTCTTTTGTTCTGGTGTGGGTTTCCTTTCTTCAGCAGATGTGTGGTCATGTTTTCTTATCCATTTAGCTACCCTATACCTTTTGATTGGAACATTTCATCCATTTACATTTAAGGTTATTAATGATAGGTACTTATTCATTGCCATATTCCTCCCTTTGTACCTGTGTTCCTTTCTTTCACACTCTTTTTTTCCCTTTTCTTAAAGCAGTCCCTTTAGCATATGTTGCAGTGTTGGTTTGTTGGAGGTGTATTCTTTCAGCCTTCTTGTGTTTTGGAAGCTTCTAATTTCACCTTCTGTTGTAATCGAAAGCCTTGCTGCATGGAGTAGTCTTAGTTGCAGGCCTTAGTTTTTCATCACTTGGATTATTTCTTGCCATTCCCTTTCGGCTTGTAGTATTTCTGTTGAGAAGTCTGCTGCTAGCCTGATTGGGGCTCCATTATATGTTACTTACTGTTTCTCCCTTGCTGCCTTAAGATTCTCTCTTTGTCTTGGAATTTTGTCATTTTAAGTTTGATGTATCTTGGAGTGGGCCTCTTTGGGCTTCTTTTGCTTGGAACCCTCTGTGCTTCCTGGACATTTTTCGCTTTTTCTGCCATCAAATTAGGGAAGTTTTCCATTATTACTTTTTCAAACAGATTTTCTATCCTTTGCTCCTCTTCTGCTCCTTCTGGTATCCCTATTATATGGATATTGCTACATTTCATGTTGTTCTGCAGTTCCCTTAACTCTTCTTTGTTATTTTTGAGTCTTTTTTCCTTTTTGTGCTGTTTGTGGGTGTTTTTTTCTACCTTATCCTCTAGCTCACTGATCTGATCCTCTGCTTCATCGAGCCAGCTCTTGATTCCTTCTGCTGTGTTGTTCAGCTCAGAAATTGTATTCTTCATTTTCTTTTGTTCCTTGTTGATTGTTCTATATCCTTTTTCATGTAAGTATAATCACAGTAAGTCCTTTGTAGCTTCCCTGTAGTTGTTGGTAATTCTCACTGATCTCTGAGCTTCCTTATAGCCATTGTTTCAGCTCAGTATCTGACAGTTGACTTGCCTCTATTTCATTTAGCATTCTTTCTGGGGATTCCTCCTTTCCTTTCAATTGGGGATTGTTTCTTTGCCTTACCATTATTTGTGAGACTCTTCTTGTTTGCCTCTGCTTCTTAAATTGATGCGTTTGATTCCTTCAGTTTGTGGTATGAACTTGGATGGTAGGAGACCTGTGAGATTCAGTTGTGCAGTCTCTTTGAGCTCCTGAACTTGATCCTCCTGGGTTGCCCTTTTTGCCATTTATGTTGGTTCTCTGGATGTAATTGTGTTTTGGTTATTGTTGTGTTGTTCTTTGGTGGCTCCTTCCCTCTAGCTGGTTGACCAAAGGTCACTCGGCCCACCACATATGTTGTTGTGCAGGTGCTGCTAGAACAAAACCACAAAGCCCATGGTATAAGCCCACATCTGTACAAATACCTCCCCTCTCAATCACACTATTGACAGCAATGAACAAGTATTAATAAAGGTGTAAAAAGACTAAGACTATTATAAGAAAAGAGAGAAATAAACTGTAGCATAATATATAGTGACTTCATGTGTGCAAGTTTGCTGGACAAGAAATGAGTGTTAAAAAGCTATGCAAGAAAATAAATACCACTAATCATGTAGAAGACCATAGTGGATTTCATGTTGGTAGACTCTAGTATTTATCACTGTTTTTTCTTTCTTGATCCATGTCTGGTGATGTCAGATGTTGACCCCATCTGACCTTAGTCAGCCTGCTCTGAGACTGCCAGGGATCTACTCTCTGGACATCTCTCCTTCATTTGTTAATCTTGTCACTCTGCACTCAGCAGTGAGGCTTAAGCCGCATAGGGTGGGGCAGAATACCTCCTGGTAAGACAAATAACCCAACTAAAAAATGGGCAAAGGATCTGAACAGACAGTTCTCTGTATGGAGGACATACAAAGGGCCTAGAGACATATGGAAGGATGCTCAGTGTCACTAGCCATCACAGAGATGAGAATTAAAACCACAATGAGATACCACTTCACACCAGTCAGAATGGCCATCATAACCAAATCAACAAACAACAAGTGTTGGTGATGTTGTGGAGAATAGGGAACCCTACTACTGTTGGTGGGAATGCAGACTGGTACAGCCACTGTGGAATGGAATTTCCTCAGAAAACTAAAAATGGAGCTGCCTTTTCACCTGGCAATTCCAATGCTGGGATTATACCCTAAGACTCCCGAAACACCAACTGAGAAGAACCTATGCACCCCAATGTTCATAGCAGCACAATTTACAATGGCCAAGTTTTAGAAGCAACCTAAGTGTACATCAGTAAATGTGTGGATCCAAAAACTATGGTACATTTACACAATGGAATACTACATAGTAGAAAGAAAGGAGCTCCTATCCTTCACGACAGAATGGATAGATCTGGTAAGCATTATGCTAAGTGAAATAAGCCAGGTGGTGAAAGACAAATACCCTATGATCTCACCTACAAGTGGAACCTAATTAACAAAACAAACAAGCAAGCCAAATGTAATGAGAAATATTGAAATAAAGAACAAACTGATAGTAACCACAGGGGAGGTGTTGAGAGATGATAGGGGCAAAAGGGGGTAGGGTCATCAAGGAACATGTATAAAGGACACATGGACAAAGTCAAAGGGGCATAGGATCAAGGGTGGGAGGTGGGGATGGCTGGGGTGGGGAGTGGTTGGGGGAAAATGGAGACAACTCTACTTAAACAATAATTTTTTAAAAAGAGAGAAATATGAAAAAATAGAAAAGAAAAAGAAAAAAAGAATTTGGACTTTAAGTACTACTTGTGGCCCTTTGGAAGTTGTTTTTTGGAAAGGAATTGTTTGATTCAATTTTCAGTGTGACAGTTTTCTTGTTGACTGCAGTGTAGAGAGTGGATTATAGAGGTAAAGAGTTGATGTAGTGAGCCCAGGCAGCCAGCATGGTTGCCGCCTGGGTGAGGATTCATGGTGATGTATATCAGGTGAGGCTGTGACGGGTGAGATGAGGTCCAGGACTGGGATATTTTTGAGGTAGAACTAACACCCTGGAGATGATGCTGTGAAGGACTGAGAAGAAGCGAGGATGTTTAAGTTTTGCCTTGTGCTGCTGGGTGGATGGTGGTCTCTGAGGGCAGATCAGAATATGAGGGGGGGGGAACAAAACTTTCCTTTGGGCATGTTTAATTAAAGAAGTCTTTTAGACCTTCATGTGGAGAAATCCAGCTGGTGGCAGGCTATGAGCTTGAGAGAGAGGGAGTTGTAGAAGAGTTATCTCAGGACTGCAGATAGAAATCGGGAGTCCTCAGCAGAGGGATAAAATTTTTCTCTTGAGCCCTGGCTGGTGTAGCTCAGTGGATTGAGTGTGGGCTGCAAACCAAAGGGTTGCAGGTTCGATGCCCAGTCAGGGCACATGCCTGGTTTGCAGGCTAGGTCCCCAGTGGGGGCCACATGAGAGTCAACTACATGTGATGCTTCTCTCCCTCTCTTTCTCCTTCCCTTCCCCTCTCTCTAAAAATAAATAAATAAAACCTTAATTTTTTTTCTCTTGATAGGCAGAAGGATTTGAAGGAGTCTTTTTTTTCTCCCTGTGGCCTTACGCATTGTGATCATTTCCTATCATTGTATGTTAAAGGCTGTTTCTGTCATCCAATTCATTCTAGAAAATACTGAACTAAATACTATGCTGGATGCAGAGGACATAATGATGCATGAGATAGACTGGGAGTTAGTTCTATGAGGGCAGGGAGTATTTCTAACAAAGACAGATCATTTAATCAGAATCAATTCTGGAATTCCATCAGGAATTAAGTAAAGTAGGATGCGTTCTATAATAGGGAAAGAAGATAGCAATGGGACATGTAGCAGAGGCACTAACCTAGTCTTGGGGTGGGCTGGGGATATTTCAGCTGACCAGTGAGTGGTGAGTAGGAGCTGGTCAGGTGAGGTGCTTTAGAGGGAACAGGTAGTAGTGGGCGGGATAGCAGCTTATATTGGAGTGAAAATGGACAAAATCTTTATTGGAACTGGCACATTGTACAGACAATACTCAAGGACTGACTGGCAAGATTGTACCTTGGCAAGATTGTACAACTCATAAGAATGATAATCATATGATTAATGATACTAGTTTCATTGTTACCTTCTTTCACTTAGGTTAACTTGTTAGTCTAGGAACTTTCATTGGTCTATGCTCAGTTTTATTTTGGGGCAGGAAAGAGAATGTGAAACTGGCAGCTTATATGACTTAAAAAACACCTTATGTGCATTATTTCAAAAAGCCAGGGCAAATTTTTGCATGAAAGGCTCTATACAGTCATGATAGGAAAACAGTTCTTTAGTTGCACCAGCGATAGTGTTAACTATATAGAATTTAAGCAGAGTAATGGGTGTGTTCACATATATTCCCAGTTTTAGGACCCCAAAAGTAATTGATGCCATTCCATTGTAGATTGAATAGCAACACATTTTTCCCCATTGTGTAATTTTAAGGAAGCTGTTTTTCACTTTCTTAAGGTTATTAGTATAATATCAAAAGAGATAACACCTTGTCAGGACCCTGTTGTAAATGGCACAAACAATCTTGTTTGCTAAGGGAAACGTGCAAAGATGTGTTGACAGTGGATAACTTCTCTGATGGGAGTTGTGAGGGATGATTGGGCCCCTGTTAGAAGTGGCTGTATTGCTGGCTCCACCCCAGCTAGAGTTATTGCTAGGCTAAGTTCCCTATACAGCTGATACAGCAGGGAGAAACACTACTCAAGGCACATCTCTAGAACTTGTGGAGGGCTTCACTACATCCAAACAGGGAATGGAGCAGGTCACCTAAAAGATGGAGGGAAGGTGTTGACCAGTGACCTAGATGGAATAGGTGGGTGTGGTGGGGAGCTTACCTGTTAGGTTTCTCTAGCTGGTTTTATGTCAGTAGAGGGAGGGGACAGACTGGACCATAACAGTACCAGCAAAGTTGATTTTCAGATGTGCAAACCTATCCCTCTAATGGCCTATGTCAAAAGCCATGGATACTTTTCCCTCCCCTAACAGGAAGTCATCTTTTCCTTCCCTAGTTCCTCACTTAGTTCTGACCTTCTGGCTGGTCTGTAAGTGCTGTGCCAGCATGGCTCTGATCTCCTTGACTCCAGTCTCCCGCAGGGGTCAGCTTTGGGGGAGGGTGCTCTAAGCCCATTCAGAGCTCTCTTAATAGGGAATAAATGGGTGGAAATACTGTTTTTTTAAATTTTGTCTTATGAAGGGATAAAGCTAGTTTTTACTTTTTCATTTCTGAAAAGTTGTGAATTCTGATGATTGTATAAGGTTATTGTCATAAATGAAAACTTTTTCTTTCAGATAACATGGATGCAAGTGAACTTAAGCAGTTTTTTGAGACCAACTATTCTCAGATATATTTCATCTTCTATGAAAATTTTGTAACACTGGAAAATAGTTTAAAATTAAAAGGTAAGCATTTCTGCAATTTTTTGACATACATTTTTTTCAAATGTTCATATTTTCCTGTACCTCAAACTCAGACTTCCCAAAGCTGCACTCATCCTCATACCTTCCAAACCTGGCTTCCCTGACCCTAGCCCAGGGTTTCCCCACTGCTGTAATGGCAGCTTATGAACTAGACTCAACATCCACATGCATCTTTGATTTCTCCCTCTTAAATCCCTTTTCCTTATAACCATGAAGTGTCCTGTGGGGCACCCAGGTATATGTTCTGGTTGGGCAGTAAAAATACAGGACTGGAGCATGGGGGAGAGGTGCAGTCATGCTGTTGTCAAGGAACAAAGTATATGCAGAGAAAGAGTGGCAGGGATTTGGGGTAATTCCTTCTTTTATTTGGCAAAGAGGAAAGATAAAGGAGTAGTGGGTGAGGGGAGGAAAGTGTTTGGTCACAGATGCCCAGAGAAGAATTTCAAAGAATGAATGATCAGCAGTGCCTGTTGCTGCAAAAAGGTGAGTAGCAACAGGACTAGGAAATGATAGTGCACCGAGGAGGAGGTTGTCATTGACTAGTGAAAGAAAAGTTCTAGCTGAGTAGTGCAGTCAGAATCTGGACAGAGAGAAATGGAGTAACTGTGTGGTGAGACCATGAAGGCTACATGTGAGAATACTGCTTTCAAAAGTGTAATGATGAAGACAAAGGATTGTATCTCAAGGGGTAGCTTGGTCATGGGAAGGTTTTAAAGGATACATTGCTTGTTTGTAGGCTGAGGAAAGGGAGATAACTGATGGTGGGAGGTAATGGGAAAGTAGGTTGAGACTGTGTCAGGGAATTTGGGGTGAGGCAATGTGGTGGTTTCTGACAAATAGCACATGGCTCAGTCTTACAGAATGCTCCAGGCCACTAGTAGGTCATCATACATGGGCATGTGCCCACAATGCCAACAAGTGTTTTTTTTTAATGAATTGCTGTGCTTTTTCTCTTGTGATTTATAAATTGATATAAATCTTGAACTTAAAATTCTTTTTTTCCAAATCAGTAGATATTTCAAATATGAATTCATCTAATTATTTTGCTTTCTAGCTTTGCTCCAATTCATTTTCCTTTTATAGGTGTGTGGAGGAGAACAGTGTAATATTACATGCAATCAAAATAGCAAAGAAAAAATTAAAGCCCCATATCTTTAAAAAAAACCCCTACAACCTAAAAATCCCATTTTTAAAGTATCCTCCCTCCCTTACTCCTCCTCCTTTTTCTTCCTCTGTATTTTTAGAAAAATATAGCTGTTTAAGATTGTATCAGTTAGTTTGTGCTGCATACAGATCATCGCAAAACTGAATGCTGTAAAACAAAAGCTACTCATTTAGCTATTATTTTCTGGGTCTGTTGTGTGGTTCTTCTAGTTTAGGCTAGCTCATGCCTCTGCTATTAGCTGGTGGTGGATGGCCTCATTCACATGTCTTATGGTTATTAGTAAGCTGTTGACCACGGTGCCTTAGTTCTCCTCCATGTGGCCCCTCTTCTCCAGCTAATAGGCTATCTTAGGCTCCTTCAGATGGTGGTCTTAGGGTTCCAAGATGAGGAAGATTTTTTTCATGTCTGTGCTTTCCTCACATTTGCTTGTATCTGGCATTGGCCAGAGCAAGCCACATGGTACCTCAGATTCAAGAGATGGAGAAATGGACATCTTCTGATGGGAAGGGAAAAGCTCTCTCCATTTTTACAATCTGTTGCAAAGAATCTTTACAAAGAACCAATAAAAACAGGGTGAGATTTTGAAGTTTCTTGATTTTGGTACAACCATGTTTTGATAGGAATACAGGGAAGAAAGTATACTAAAACAAAAGAATCGAGGGAAATGCTTATTAGGAATAATGAACTCATTTTAGGCTAACTTCAGCCTTTCAGTTATTCAGGCCAGATCCCTGAGTTATTGACTCAGCATTCGAAATACATCCAGAAGCATTGGCCTCTTCTCATTGCCCATGCCCATAATGCTGCCACTCCCGTTATTCTTACGTGAATCATTGTGGTCTCCTCTCCCTCTTTAATTCCTACCAAAGTCTCTTCAAAGGAGCAGCTGGAGTGATTCTTAAAATGTGTGAGTCAAATTATGACTCCCAGCTCTCCAGACCCTCAGATTGCTTCCCATTCCTTAAGTCATTACAATGGCTTCAGACCCTACCTGCCTTCTTTTACTCCATCCACCTACTACAATTCTCTCTCTTTGCTCCAGACACAAGTGCCTTCTTTCAGGTACCTTCCTTCCTGACCATGCCAAACCTGCTCAACCGTAGGACCTTGCACTGTTCAGTCATTCTACCTGGAAAACATTTCCCTCAAATTTCCATATGGCTTATTTTTTTACCCCCAAATTTTCATGTGGTTTGTTCCTTAACTTCTTTTATATCTTTGAACAGATGTACCTTATTAGCAAGGTGTTACCTGACTTCACTAGTCAAAATTGCATACCACCCTTTTGGGCATTCCTCATCTGCCTTTCCTATTAGCTTTCTCACCTTTTTTTTTTTTTTTTTTTTTTGAATGCCTCCTCCTGCCAGAATGCAAGCCTCCTCTGGGTTGTCCTGTTTTATTCACTTCTGTATTCTCAGTTCCTGGAATAATCCCTGATATAGAGACATTCTTTGGTATTTGTTCAATGAATGAATGATACCTACTTCATAGAGCTGTGAGGATTCAGTTACATCAGGCATCCACAACTTACAGCTTGCTGCTTGTTTTTATAAGTCAAGTTTTATTGGACACAGCCATACCCATTCATTTATGTATTGTCTATGGCTGCCTTTGCACTATAACAGCAGAGTCTATGGCTTAAGAGAGGCCTGAAAAGCCTAAAATACTTACTATCTGGGCCTTTACAGAAAAATTTGCTGATTTCCTAAGTTAGATGATGTATGCTAAGCACTTAGCACAGTGCTTGGTACATAGACTGGACAATACATGGTAACTGCTGCTGTAGGTGTTACAATTTTTATCATTCTTATCAAAAAAAGCAGTGTGCAATTGCTTAAAAATATATGTGACTTTTTATTGTTATTACTGCTCTGTCTTCATGTCACAAAATTAGAACTCTTTCTTCTTTTTTAGTGTGCATTGTATCATAATTTGACCTCTTAAGTAACTAATTGAGAAATGAATAAATTACCTGTCATGGGTTGTTAACAACTTGGAAAACAGGGAAGCTGTGTTTAAACAGTTAGCAAGCAGCAGCTCTGCCAGATGTGGAGCCTAGGTTGTTAGTACATCTTCATTCCTAACATGGGTTCCACACTACCTCCCAGTATTATTTGAATAAATAAATGAATGTTGAGGCATTTAATGTTACTTTTAAGATACTTTTTAACATAACTTTTTAATATCCTAAAATTTATACATTATATGATAACTACCTTTTTTTAATATTCCAGGGAATAATAAGTCACAAAGGGAGGAGCTGGACTCCATCCTCTTTCTTTTTGAGGTAAGTTTTTGTTAATTCATTTAGCTTTTAAGATTCTTGTTGAAAATTTGGTATTTTATATCTTTGATTTTACTTAAAGACAAATAAAAATGGACATTTTTTCCTTCCTTCCATTTTTACTAACAATACTGCAAAAAAAGTGTTCTTGTGATTTTTTTTTTGTAAATATGTGGGAGAACTTTTTCTGTGTGGGTATCTAGACATGAAATTGTTAGATGGAAACATATGCACATTTTAAATGTTGGTAATACCAAATTGTTCTTCAAAAAGGTCATATAAAGTTATATATAAACTTATCTAGAAGTCTTATATAAATTTCAGTAACCAACACTGGACATGATTTGTCTTTTTTATATATGCAAACTGACATGAAAAAACTTACTGTTTTTAATGCATATTTTTCTGACTACTGGTGAGGTTTCAACCTTTGTATGTATCTGTGTATCCACGTGTATTGATTATATACTCTCTTCAAAGTTGAAATGATGTTTTGGGTTTTATTTTTGATCTATTAAACTTAAAGTCTTTTTTTTTTTTTTTGTCCATATGCATCAGACAAATGGCCAGATTACTGGTTCCTTGGGAGCTAGACCAGAACCAAATTATGCGCTCTGAAAGTTAATTGTTGGTTTTCTAGAAATTATTCAGGGTTTGAAGAGATAGGCAGATGTATAGGCTCCCCTAAATATCTTGTTAACTGCAGATGAGAGATGGCTGATTATAAATAGGGATAATGAAGAGGCCCAACATCTCCACCAAGAGCATCTCAATAGGATCCCCGACCCATCTGGGGCAATTCTCTTGACAGAGCCTAACTGGAACCCAAATGGTGGCGACCTAACCTTCTGAAACATTACAGAAAGTATATACTGGAAGGGCTTTAGAAGGGGGTGCCCAATCAAAAAAGTCAATATGATACAAGCCCTTCAGAAAAAGCCAAATGAGAATCATTCTGAATTTTTAGAGAGGATCCATCAGGGATATAGAAAGCACACTGATGCTGATCCAGAGGCACCAGAAAATGTGCAGATGGTGAACCTGACATTTACTGTGCCCCAGATATCAGAAAGAAATTCCAGAAGTTAGGTAGGACATTGGGAATGAATCCCTCTCAGCTGGTAGACATAGTCTTCAAAGTTTACAATGACCAGGAAGCAAGGAAGATAAAGCAGGCCATGGTGTTCTTAGAAACAGTATGGTGAGACCAGAAGAAGAGGCAGGACCCTAAAGGAAAGAGGAAAGACCCTGTAGGTGCCAGGCAATGTGTGTATTGTAGGGAGAAGGGCCATTGGAGAAGGGAGTGCCTGAAGCTAAAAAAAAGAAAGAAAAATAGAGTAGGTTTGATTTTTCTAGAATTTTGTGTATATGATATCATATAATGTGTATTTTCTTGTGCCTGGCTTATTTGGTTAGAAAAATATTTTTGAGATTTATTAATGTCCTTGTATCAGTTGTATAAATACGAGACAAGCCAGTAAGCCAGAACAAGTGGAATAGGAAAACTAAGTAGATTGTTAATTGGCCAAGCAATTCACAGCCATCTAGTAAATTGCAAAACCCTATCTTTCCTAAACCAAGGTTACTTAAGAGTAATGGTTTACACTTCCCCCCAAACAGATGGTAAGTAGCTTAAATCACCCTACTCAGGGAAGCAGATGACTGAAATACAATTAGTGCTATTTGTACTAACCATACTCAAAGACAGATGAAAGACCTGGAAGACTCAAGGCCCTGAACAGCAGCTAGCCAAAACAATGGGCAGGTCCCTATGATGTCCTGTTGACAATGCATTCTTCCCTAAAGCTAACAGGAATCAAGCCCTGGATCCACTACACACGGATAAAATGGGTACCACCTGACAACACAAACCATGCTGCTGTGTTTGATGATGAAAAGGAAAGCTGGATCTATACTCCTAGATTTGAAATTCCTCTTCTAGACAGTAACAGTGAACCCTAATACAGGGTGACATTGTTTCTTTTATTTTACTCTTGTGCTTGTAAGCTAGAGACTTTTAGTTGGCCAGATACTGAATTTGAATGTGGTCCTTCCCAGTAGGGAAAAGAACAAGGATTGAAAGTGAGTTATGGCTAAATCTAAATGAGTAAAGGTATATGTAGGAGGTTGTGAAAGTTTTAAACCTGGAGGAAAGAAAATCTTACTCTTGGATATGGTTATTTTTTTTGCTTGATTGGTTTCTTTGTTTTTGATTTTGTAGGGATATGGCTTGAAATTTACTATTTTGGGTACATCAGGAATCCGCTGTCTCTTCTGTTTGGTCTTTGGGATGTAGGAGAGGTCATCTGTGAAATCAGTCGGACAGAATGCCTTTGTCATTTGGGACCTAGGAAGAGTCATTTGGTGCCAGTGAAATCTGGCTTAGGGCAAGAGAGCATGTCTCTGATGTGAGATTGGGTAGTGAGAGGGTATGTCTCTGCAGAGACCAGGGGATGAACTGGTAGGTGAGAGAGTGCCTCTACCAGTGAGGCTTTGGGCCATTTGGGACCTAGGAAAGGTTGCCTCTGTGACCAGTTAGTGGGACTGGTGGGGAATGAGACAAGATTCTAAGGCTGATTCTGGTTCCTTTTCTTCTTTTGGAACTCTGTCTTTGCTTCAGATTTTGCTTTGTTTCTGTTCCAAAGGAAATTGAGGTTTGTCAGGGAGAGTTAAAACTTCACATCAAATGGAAAGTAAACAATGAAAGGTAAAAGGCATAGAAATGAAATTTTGGTGGATATTAGAAGGACAGGGATTTTCCTTCATGTGGTGTATTTTTCTCTCTACCTGATCCCTCCAGAATTTGGCATTCTATAGGAGTGAGTGATGACATAAGGTTTCTTTGCAATAAATCAATAAGACTAGTTGCCAATGGTGGTTTTGTCAACCAAGAATTTGATTGGAAAGTCATGCCTGAAGGAGGCATACTGGGGCTCCAGTTGTTACCAGAAAGCCTTGAGGAACTGAGATTGACTTTCGAAGAAACTAGCGAAAGCCCACTGTAGAAATGGCCTGGTTCCGTGTCTGGTTGTGTGGTTCGTGGCAGTCTTTCCAGGGAAGGAATGACGGTTGCTTTCCTGAAAGATGGCAAGGAGGAACCTTAAAACACTACAGGAACCTCAAGGACTTGAGGGAAGCAGGTACTACAGGCAGTGCTGGATAGCAGGTATGTGGCTTGGCTTCTATGCCCTGAAGGGTAGACTAAAGGTCAGTCTAAAGGTTCCTTATGTGAGGTCCAGCAAAGCAGACTTAAAGATCCTGTATGATCAGTTGTTGCTCTTCTTGTGTTTATACAAATGAACAGGCAAAAATTAAAACTGGACTTAATGCAGTCCTTTTGAGAATATTGAAAGTGATCTTAAGGAGAAAAATTGTATTATAAGGAAAATCACAATGCTCAGTGGTGGACATTGGTCTAGTGCAGTATCTCATTGTGGTTTTTATTTGCAATTATCTGATGATTAGTGATGTTGAGCATCCTTTCATGTATCTATTCGCCATCTGTATGTCCTCTTTGGAGAAGTGTCTATTCAGGTCCTTTGACCATTTTTTATTTTTATTTTTATCTTTTTTATTTTTATTTATTCTTTTATTAATTTTTTATTCTTGTGCAAGTACAGTTTCCCCCCTCCATTCCCCCCACACCAACCATTTCTACCTCCCACCCTCTCTCCCACCCATGCTCTGGTGTTGTCCATGTGTCCTTTACAGTAGTTCCTGAAAACCCCTCCCTTTTTTCCCCTACTTTATCCCCTCCCACTTCCCATGTGGTTAGTGTCAGTTCTTTATTTCAGTGTCTCTGGTTATATTTTGGTTGCTTGTTTGTTTTGTTGATTAGGTCCCACTTATAGGTGAGATCATTTGTTATTTGTCTTTCACCACCTAGCTTATTTCATTTAGCATAATGCTCTCTAGATCATTCATTTTCTCAAGAAGGGTAGGTGCTCCTTCTTTCTTTCTGCTGCATAGTATTCCATCATGTAAATGTATGATAGTTTTTTGATCCATTCGTGTACTGATGGGCACTTAGGTTGCTTCTAGCACTTGGCTATTCTAAATTGTGCTGCTGTGAACATTGGGGTGCATATGTTCTTTTGAATTGGTGTTTCAGAATTCTTAGGGTATAATCCCAGCACTGGAATTGTTGGGTTGAAAGGCAGTTCCATTTTTAGGTTTCTGATGAAATTCCATACTGTTTTTCACAGTGGCTGCATCAGTCTGCATTCCCACCAACAGCCCTTATCTCCACATCATCTCCAACACTTGTTTGTTGATTTATTTATGATAGCCATTCTGTCCAGTGTGAAGTAGTATCTTATTGTGGCTTTAATTTGCATCTCTCTGATGGCTAGTGATGCTGAGCATCCTTTCATATGTCTCTAGGCCCTCTGTATTTCTTCCTTGGAGAAGGTTCTATTCAGGTCCTTTGCCCATTATTTAATTAGGTTGAATGTGTCTTCCTGGAGTGCAGTCATGTGAGATATTTATATATTTTGGAGATCAAACCCTTGTCTGAGATACCATTGGCAAATACGTTTTCCCCAATAGTTGGTTCTCTTTTCATTTTAATGCTGTTTTCCTTAGCCATGCAGAAGCTTTTTAATTTGATGAGGTCCCACTTGTTTATTCTTTCCTTTATGTCCCTTGCTTTAGGGGACATATCAGTGAAGATGTTGCTATGTGGAATGTCTGAGATTATCTTGCCAATGTTTTCCTCTAGGACTTTTATGGTGTCCTTACTTATATTTAAGTCTTTTATCCATTTTCAGTTTATTTTTGTGTATGATGTAAGTTGGTTGAATTTCATTTTTTTGCATGTACCTGTCCATATCTCCCAACACCATTTGTTGAAGAGGTTATTTTTACTCCATTTTATGCTTCCTCCCCCTTTGTCAAATATTAATTGACCATAGAGACTTGGATTTATTTCTGGGCTCTGTGTTCTCTTCCATTGATCTGTTTCTGGTCATATGCCAGTACCAGGCTGTTTTGATTACAGTGGCCTTGTAATACAGTTTGATATAAGGCATTGTGATCCTTCTTACTTTGTTCTTCTTTCTCAAAATTGCTGTGGCTATTCAGAGTTGTTTATGCTTCCATATAACTTTTTGAAATATTTGTTCTATCTCTGTGAAATATGCCATTGCTAATTTAATGGAGATTGCATTGAATCTATGAATTGCTTTGGGTAATATGGCCATTTTGATGATGTTAATTCATCTAATCCATGAACATGGTACCTGCTTCCATTTGTTTGTGTCTTCCTTAATTTCTTTCTTCAGTGTTGTTTAGTTTTCTGAGTACAGGTCTTTTACCTGCTTGGTTAAGTTCATTCCTAGGTACTTTATTTTTCTTATGCTAAATGAAATGGGAGATTTTTTTCCTGATTTCTGCTTCTGATATTTCATTGTTGGTGTACAAAAATGCCTTCAATTTCTGAGTGTTGACTTTGTAGCCCACTGTTTTGCCAAAATCATGTATTAGGTTGAGGAGATTTTTGGCAGAGTCTTTTAAGGTTTTGTATATACACTATCATGTCATCTGCAAACAATGAGAGTTTTGCTTCCTCTTTTCAACTTAGATACCTTTTATTTCTTTTTCTTGTCTGATTGCTGTGGCAGGACTTCCAATATTATGTTGAATAGGAGTAATGAAAACAGACACCCTTGTCTTGTTTCTGATCTTAGTGGGAAAGTTTTTATTTTTCCCCCATTGAGTATGATGTTGGCAGTAGGTTTCTCATATATGAGAAACCTACTTGAGGAATGTTGAGGAATGCTCCCTGTACTCCCAATTTGCTAAGTGTTTTTTCCCATAAATGGGTGGTGTACCTTATCAAGTGCTTTTTCCACATCTCTTGATATGATTATGTGATTTTTGTCTTTCCTTTTGTTTATGTGATGTATTACTTTGATTGATTTGCGAATATTGTACCATCCTTGCATCCCTGGGAATGAGTCCCACTTGATCATCGTATATGAGCTTTTTGATGTATTGCCAATGCGGTTTGCCAATATTTTGCTGAGCATTTTATTGTCTATGTTCATCAGTGATATTGGCTTGTAGTTTTCATTCTTTGTTGTTTCTTTGTCTGGATTTCGGATTAGGATGATGCTGGCTTCATAAAAAGAGTTTGGGAGTCTTCCATCTTCTTGGATTTTTTTGGAATAGCCTGTGAAGGTTAGGGGTTAGCTCTTCTTTGAATGTTTTGTAAAATTCTCCTGTGAAACCATCCAGTCCAGGGCTTTTGTGTGCCAGGAGTTTTTTGATTACTGCTTTGATTTTGTCAGCTGTTATCGGTCTGTTCAGGCTTTCTGCTTCTTCTTCCTTCAGTTTTGGAAGATTATGTTTTTCTAGAAATTTGTCCATTTCACCTAGGTTTTCAAATTTCTTGGCATATAGTTCTTCACAGTAATTTCTTACAGTCCTTTGTATTTCTGTGGTATCAGTTGTAATCTCTCTTTCTTACTGATTGTGTTTATTTGGGTCCTCTCTTTTTGTTTTTGATGAGTCTGCTTAAAGGCTTGTCAATTTTGTTTATTTTTTCAAAGAACCAGCTCCTGGGTTTATTGATCCTTAGAATTGTTCTTTTAGTCTCTATGTCATTTAATTCTGCTCTGATCTTGGTTGTTTCCTTCCTTCTACTTGCTCTTTGTAGAAAGTAGAAGGAAGGGTTGTCTTTGTTGTTGTTCCTCCAGTTCTTGTAGGTGTAGGGTTACATTGTGTATTTGAAATGTTTCTCTCTTTTTTAGGTAGGCTTGTATTGCTGTGAACTTCCCTCTCATTACTGCCTTGGCCGTGTCTTATAAATTTTGGACTGTCGTGAGCTCATTTTCATTTGTTTCTGGAAAATTTTTGATTTCTTCCTTGATCACATTCTTAACCCATTCATTGTTTAATAGCATGCTATTCAGTCTCCATGAATTTGAGTGTTTTTGAGTTTTCTCCTTGAGATTAGTTTCTACTTCAGATTAGTTTCTACAGAATTTCAGTCCTTTGTGGTTGGAGAAAATGCTTGATATGATTTCAGTTTTCTTGAATTTGTTGAGGCTTGTTTTGTGTGCTAGCATGTGGTCGATGAAAGGTCCTATGTGTATATATATATCAGTTAAGTCAATTTGATCTAGGGCATTGTTCAATGCTGTAATATCCTTGTTGATATTTTGTATGGAAGATCTATCCATTTTTGATAGTGAGTGTTCTTATCCCCTAATATAATTGTGTTGTTGTCAATATCTTTCTTGAAGTCCTCCACAATTTTTCTTATGCATTTGTGTGCTCCTGTGTTGGGTCATGTATGTTTATAATTTTCTTGTCTTGATGGATTCTTCCCTTGAGTATAATGAAGTATCCTTCTGTGTCTCTTTTTATGTCTCTTATTTTGAAGTCTAGTTTGTCTGATATGAATATTGCTACTCTTTTTTTTTCCTATCCATTTGCTAGGAATATTTTTTTCAAACCTTTCACTTTCAGTCTTTGTAGGTCTATTGTTCTGAAGTGGGTTTTTTGTACGCCACATATGTGTGTGTCATGGTTTCTTATCCATTCAGATACTCTTGTCTCCTGATTGGAGCATTTAATCCATTAACATTAGAGGTTATTAATGATAGGTATTTATTCATTTTTCCCCAATTGTACTTGTGTTCCTGTCTTTCTTACTCTTTTCCTTCCCTTAGTATAATAGTCCTTTTAGCATCTCTTGTAGTTTTGGTTTGTTGGAGGTATATTCTTTCAGTCTTCTTTTGTCTGGGAAACTCCTTATTTGGCCTTCCATTTTAATTGAGAGCCTCACTGTGTAGAGTAATCTTGGTTGCAGGCCTTTGTTTTTCATTACTAGGAATATTTCTTGCCCTTCTATCCTGCACTGGAGTGTTTTTATTGAGATATCAGCTGCTAGCCTTATGGGATCCCCTTTGTATGTTACCTCTTGTTTCTGCCTTGCTGCTTTTAAGATTTTCTCTTTGTCTTTAAAATTTGGCACTTTAATTATGATATGTCTTGAAGTAGTCCCTTTTAGGTTCATCTTGACTAGAACTCTCTGTGCTTCCTGAACTTGTGTTGTTTTTCTCTCTCTCCAGGTCTGGAAAGTTTTCTGCCATTATTTTTTCAGACAAGGTTTCTATCCTTCTTCCTTGTTCCTTTTCTTCTCCTTTTGGTATTGCTTTGATTCGTATGTTGTTGCTTTTCCTGTTATCTTGGAGTTCTCTTAAGGTATCTTCATATTTTTTGAGTCTTTCTTCATGAAGTTGCTCTACCTAGGTGTTTCTTTCCACCTTGTCTTCCAGCTCACTAAGTTGGTCCTCTGCTTCACCCAGCATGCTTATAGTTTCTTCTAGTGTTTTTTTTTAATTTTAGAAATTATATTCTTCATTTCTTCCTGGTTTTTGTTTATAGCCTTTTCCTGTTTCATACTGTTCTAGTTCTCACTCAGTTCCTTGTTGTCTGTGAGTTCCTTGAGTATCCTTCTAACCATTATTTTGAATTCCACACCTGATAGTTTGCTTACCTCCATTTCATTTAGCTCTTTTAGTGGGGAGTCTTCCATTCCTTTTGACTGTAGGTTCTTTTTTTGTCTCCATATTTTAGGTGATTCTTTTTGTTTGTTTCTGTGCTTCCTGATGTTCTGTTTTGCTGTCTTTGTAGGGTGAACTTCTATTGTAGGAATTCTATGGGATTCATTGCTGTGGTCTCTTTGATCTCTTTGTCTCAATGCTCTAAGGTTTCCCTTCTTTTGTTTGTGTGGGCTCTCTTGTTGTACTTGGGTTTTTCCCTTTTGGTGGTTCCTTTGTTGGTGGGTTCTCTCTTCCAGCAGGTATATTGGTGTTCACAGCTCCCACCTACTCTTTTATGTGATCAGTTGCAGGGTGTAGGCAAAATGGATTAAGACAGCGAGAGAGAATTCAGTGGGATTTAAAATACCAACATGTAGAGAAGAGACAGGAGATCCTTTGGATAAGTATAGCTGTAACTGTGTTATTTCACCCTACTAGCCACTTTTTATATAAAAGGTGAAAATGAATTAAGACACTTGTTAGAGGGGAGAAGGATTGTGAGCTAAATCCAGAAAACAGGGCTCTTGTTTGAGGTTAGGTATGAGATAGAGTGAGAGTGAAGGATAGAAAGCAGGCGTAGTGTGGGAGAGAACAGAGTTAACCACAACAGTAATAAAGCTCCAGAAGATAGTGAAATGGGCTAAGATAAGGGAGGAATGCTGTGTAGTATTTACAAGTATATGGAACAATAATTATTTATAATAATACCGGGACAATAATAATATGACAAGAAATATGTGATCTGAATATATATATAAAAATAGGAAGTACATGACCAAGAGTAGTGTGATATTGCAAAACAAGTGAAGTGAAAGAAGGAAAATTAAAATACAATATGAAAGAGAGAACAAGGAAAACCAGTCAAACAATGCAATTAAACAAACAAAATGAAGGAAACTGAAATAGAAGAGAAATAAATAATACTAATAAAAAGGAAGTAAAAATAATGAATAATAGTAATAATACAAGTAAACAATAACATGCAGGTTCTCTAGAATAGCAAAGTGAAATTTATCTCAGTTTCTCAGTTGTTTGAGTTAGCCTTGTGTTCCCTCCTTGGGTCTGTCTCTGGACCTTTCACAGCTCCAGGTCTTACTGTCTCACTTGGGGAGGGGGAAAAAAAAGAAGCCTTGTGCTTACTTTATACCCACCAAGGAAATTCTGTTGGTCTTCCTGGATAACCAGGCTGAGGAGGTTGGGCTTCACTTTTCTCTCTTTGTATGGTTTTGTGAGGATGGGGGCCAGGTCTGGGCTGCAGTCTTCACAGTTGTCCAGTCTCCAGCTAAGGTCCTCCATTCACTGCTTGGCCACTGTCCATTTGTGCCAGACTGGGACCTTTAATCTACCAGTTGTGCTTTCTGTGGGGAGTGCTAATTAGGGGCATCTCATATACCACCTTCTCCCTCTTTGTTGTGCTAGGTGTTGGGCACTCTCAAAATCTCTTCAGGGTAGTTTAGCTCCCCCACTGAATTAAGTCTTTCTGGGGACTGCTAACTTTCTGAGCCCTGCTGCCTCCTCTGAACGGTCCACGTGGGGCACTTCCTCAGTCCTCTTCACAAGCTAACTGTGGTAGAGTCAAGGGGTGGCCGGCAGTGCAAGAGTTCCTTCAACAGCGACTGAGAGCCTTTATTGAAATAGAATCTTCTTGTTTAAGCCTGCTGTTCCTAACAAGTGCCTGTCTTTTCACACAGCTCAACTTTCTAATCAGGTCGGAGGCTATCCAGGGCAGGGTCCAACAGGGCTCAATTCTTCTCCCTTCTCCAGGTGTCACCCAGACCCCCAATTTCTCTGGTAATGACCTGGCTGGTGTCCATAGTCCCAGTGGGTGAATACTACCTCTGTGCATCTCCCACTTTTTCTTTATTCCCCTCAGCGACTTCAAGCATCCAGGTCCATCCTGGTGCTGCTCTGTTCTCCCTGTTTGGTAGGGGAGGGAGCTGTTGAATCCTGCAGCAGGTGCCGGGTAGGGGGCCACAGCAGCCTTGGTCCCTGCACTGATCCCAGGGACCTTACCATTCTAACTCAATCTCCTTACTGTCTGTTTTGCAATGTCCTCTACAATTTTGGCCTCCAAACTTCATATAAGCTGGGATTCCCTTGGCTGTTCACTCTGTTTCTCAGATCAGCTAGGTATTCCACCTGTGCTCAGGGGGAAGTGAGCTCTGCTCCCCACCTACTGCACTTCTATCTTCCTTTTGGAATCCTTTGACCATTTTTTAATTGGGTTGTTTGTTTTTTTTGGTGTTGAGTTTTGTGAGTACTTTATGAATTTTGGATATTTATCATATGTATCAGTGAATATGTTCTCCTATTCTGTGGGTTGTCTTTTTATTTTGTTGATGGTTTCCTTTTCTGTGCAAAACCTTTTTAGTTTAATGAAGTCCCATTTGCGTCCCTTGCCTGGGGAAGAAATATCTGATAAAAAATTTGTGTGAGCAATGTCTGAGATTTTGCTGTCTATGTTTTCCTCTAGGATTTTGATGGTTTTGGATCTAACATTTAAGTATTTGATCCATTTTGAATTTATTCTTGTGTGTGATGTAATAAGGTAGTATAGTTTAATTTTTCTGTGCATATAATCTGTGCAATTCTCCCCACACCATTTATTGAATAAATGATCTCTAACTCATTTTATATGCTTACTTCCTTTAATATTAATTGACTGTAAGAGTGTGGGTTTATTTCTGGGCTGTCTATTCTGTTCCATTGCTCTATGTGCCTGTTTTTATGCCAGTACCAGGTTGTTTTGATTGCTATGGGCTTATAGTATAGTTTTATATTAGAGAGTGTGATTCCTCCAACTTTGTTCTTCTTTTTCAGGATCACTATTGCTCTGTGGGGCCTTTTGTGGTTCCATATAAATGTTTGAAATATTTGTTCTAGTTCTGTGAAATATGTCATTGGAATATTGATGGGAATTGTGTTGAATCTGTAGATTACTTTGGGAAGTATGGACATTTTAATGATATTAGTTTGTCCTATCCATGAACATGGTATATGCTTTCACTTATTTGTGTCTTCAGTTTCTTTCTTCAGTATCTTATAATTTTCTGAGTACAGATGTTTTACTTCCTTGGTTAGGTTTATTCCTAGGTATTTTATTCTTTTTGAAGCAGTTTTGAATGGGGTTATTTTCTTAATTTCCCTTTCTGTTAGTTGGTTATCGGTATATAAAAATGTAGCTGATATCTGAATTTTAACTTTGTATCCTGCTACTTTGCTAAATTTATTTATCAATTCCAGTAGGTTCTTTGTGGAATCTTTGGGGTTCTCTATGTACAGCATCATGTAATTTGCAATTAAAAGACAGTTTTCCTTCTTCCTTTTCAACTTGGATGCTTTTTATTTCTTCTTCTTGTCTGATTGCTGTGACTAGGATTTCTAGTACTATGTTGGATATGAGGAGTTTGGATTTCCAGTACTATGTTGAATATGAGAGGTGAAAGTGGACATCCCTGTCTTGTTCCGGATCTTAAGGGGAACATCTGTAGTTTTTGCCTGTTGAGTATGATACTGGCAATGGGTTTGTCATACATGGCCTTTATTATGTTTAGGTATGTTCCCTCTATTCCCACTTTGCTGAGAGTTTTTATCATAAGTGGGTGTTGGATTTTATTAAAAGCTTTTTCTGCATCTGTTGGTGTAATCATGTGGTTTTTATCCTTCATTTTGTTTATGTGATGAATCACATGTATTAATTTGTGAATGTTGTACTATCCTTGCTTT
Source organism: Anoura caudifer (assembly GCA_004027475.1). NCBI lineage: Eukaryota > Metazoa > Chordata > Mammalia > Chiroptera > Phyllostomidae > Anoura > Anoura caudifer. The sequence continues at coordinate 84,015 of PVKU01005495.1, forward strand.
CCCAGAATAAATTCCCCTTGATCATGGTTTGTGATCTTTTTGATACATTGATGTATTCAGTTTGGTAATATTTTGGTGAGGATTTTAGCATGTATTTTCATCAGCGATATTGGTCTGTAATTTTCTTTCTTTGTAGTGTCTTTATCTGGTTTTGGAATTAGGATGATGCTGGCCTCGTAAAATGAGTTTGGGAGCCTTCCCTCCTCTGAATTTCAGGAAATCATTTGAGAAGAAGGGTTGTTCTCAGAATGTTTGGTAAAATTTACATGTGAAGCCATCTGGTCTAGGGCTTTTGTTTGTTGTGTTTTTGATTACTGCTTCAATTTCATTAGGTGTATTCTATCTGTTCAAATCCTCTGTTTCCTCTTGATTTATTTTTGGAAGATTGTATATTTCTAGGAATGTATCCATTTTGTCCAGGCTGTCCAGTTTGTTGACATATAATTATTCATAATATTTTCTTGTAATCCTTTGTCTTTCTTTGGTTTGGGTTGTTATTTTTCTTCTTCATTTCTGATTTTGTTTATTTGGGTCCTTTCTCTTTTTTTCATGATGAGTCTGATTAAAGGTTTGTCAATCTTGCTTATCTTTTCAGAGAACCAGTTTTTGGATTCATTGATCTTTTGTATCATTTTTTTTCTTTAGACTTCATTTCCTTTAGTTCTGCTCTGATTTTAATTATTTCCTCCTTCTACTCATATTGGGGTTTGTTTGTTGTTTCTTTTCAAGTTCATTTAAGTGTGAAGTTACATGGTTTATTTGAGCTTTTTCTTGTTTTTTTTAGAGGTAGGCCTTTAATGCTATGAATTTCCCTAATAGGATTGCTTTCCTAGTGTCTCACAGATTTTGGATTATTGTGTCTTCATTTTCATTTGTTTCAAAGTATCTTTTGATTTCTTCCTCGATCTCATTGACCCACTCATTGTTTAATAGCATGTTATTTAGCTTCCATATCATTGTGTGTTTTCCAGTGTTGTTATTGTGGTTGATTTGCAGTTTCATATCATTGTGGTCAGAGAAGATGTTTGGTGTGATTCCACTCTTCTTGAATTTATTGAGACTTGTTTTGTGTCCTAGCATGTGATCTATTCTAGAAAATGTTCGATGTGTCCTTGAAAAGTATGTATATTCTGCTGCTTTGGAGTGAAATGCTCTGAAGATATCAATTAAACCCATGTGATTTAGTGTGTCATTTAAAACTGCTATTTTCTTGTTTATTTTTCTGCCTGGAAGATCTATCCATTGAAGTCAATGTGGTGTTAAAATCCCCAGCTATGACTATATTTCTGTTGATCTGTCCTTTTATGTCCATCAAAATTTACTTTATATATTTAGGTGCTCCTATGTTGGGTGCGTAAATGTTTCCTAGCATTATATCCTCTTGTTGGATGGTTCCCTTTATCATTAGGTAGTGTCTTTCTTTGTCTCTTACTATACCCTTGGTTTTAAAGTCTTTATTTTGTCCGATATAAGTACTGCTACCCCAGCTTTTTTTTTTCTTTTTCATTTGTGTGAAATATCTATCTCCAACCATTTCCTTTTAGTCTGTGAGTTTCTTTTGATCTGGGATGGGTCTCTTGGAGACAGCATATATATGTGTCTTGTTTTCTTTCCTATTTAGCTACCCTCTGGTAGGAGCATTTAAGCCATTAACATTTGGTTGGAGCATTTAAGCCATTTACATTTAAGGTGATTATTGATAGATAATATATGTAGTACCATTTTATTGTTAGACTGTTTTCCTCTGGGTTTTTTTCCCTTTCTCTTTTTCTTCTCTTTAAAGCAAGCCTTGTAACATTTGATGCAGGATTAGTTTGGTGGCAAGAAACTCCTTAGCTTTTTCTTGTCTGGGAAGCTCCTTATTTCTGCTTCAATTTTAAATGATAGCTTTGTTGGGTAAAGTAGCTTTGGTCGTAGGTCCTTGCTTTTCATCACCTTGAATATTTCATGCCACTCCCTTCTGGCCTGAAATGTTTCTAATATGTAATTAGATGACAGTCTAATTGGTGCTCTCTTGTAGGTAACTACCTGCTTTTCTCTTGTAGCTATTAGGATTCTCTCCATATCCTTAAGCCTTGTCATTTTAATTATGATGCGTCTCGGTGTAGACTTCTTTGGGTCCAACTTGTTTAGGATTCTCTGAGCTTCCTGGACTCTTGTGATTTTTTCCTTCACCAGATTAGGGAAATATTTGGTTATTATATCTTCAAATAGGTTCTTGATCCCTTGCTCACTCTCTTCTCTTTCTGGTGTTCCCATGATGTGGATGTTGTTACGCTTCATGTTGTCCAAGAGGTTTCTTAAGCTTTTCTCATTTTTTTAAGTTCTTTTTAATTTTTGCTGCTCTGATTTTTCTTTCTACCTTGTCTTTCACAACACTAATTTGATCCTCTGCCTCACCTCCTGTTTGTTCCTTCAAGTGTATTATTTATCTCAGATAGTTCATTCTTTATTTTTGACTGATCTTTTTTTATGATTTCTATGTCTTTTTTCATGCTGTTGACTATCCTTATAATCATTACTCTAAACTCTCTATCTAATAAAGTGCTTACTTCAATTTCATCTACTTTTCCTGGAATATTCTCTTGTTCTTTCATTTGAGGTATATTTCTTTGTCTTCCCATTTTGGTTTCTTTATATTTTCTGCCTTAAATGTTAAACTAATCAGCCAGTGAACTGATCAGCTGTTAATGTAATCAATATGTAGGCAGCAGTCAGGCTTAAGCATCACAGGGTGGGGCAGAGAAATTCTGGTTGGTGAGTTGTCCCTTCCCCTTAGGCCAACGCCATTCAGAGAGGAGTGGGCTTCCTGAAATAGATGGCTCCAGCAGTATGGGACATGATTCACCACAGGGATACTGGTGGCTGTTCCTCAGTTTTTTCCCCAGAGCCACCAACCCCAGACTCTTAAGCATCGCTAGTCTATTATGCACTCCCTTTCCTGGCATCCAGGGTAAGTGGCTGGAAATGAAATTTTGTGCCCTGGCCCTTTAAGAGGCTTTCTGAGTCTCTAGACCTCTCTTCCTGACACATAGAAACCCTGCTGCTTTTCACAGCAGAGTGTTTTCTGGTTCCTTTCCAGCTCTGGTGCTATAGGCTGGGGAGCCCAGTTTGGGATTTAAATCCCACACTTCTCAGGGGGAACTCCCCCTGGCTGCTGAAATATCCTTCCAGCACTTTAGTTGCCACCTGTGGGATCCCAGCCTACCTTCTCGCATCTCTCCGCACTCCTTACAAGTCACGTTGTCCTGAAGTGTTTCTTTTGTCTGTGGTTGCAAGGCTTCTTTCCAGTTAGTGTTCAGTTGATTATTTAAGGTGATTTCTCTAAATTAGTTCTTTACAATTTACTTGTAATTCCAGATTGGCGCTGGGAGGAGGTTAGTGTAGCTTTCACTTACTCCTCTTCCACCTTGGATCTACTTAAGATTTATTTTGCTTGGTATATAGGTCCTTCCTCTATTTTTAATTTGAATCCTTTTATAATATCTGTAAAGTTCTCAGCTACTATCTTCTCAAATATTAATTTTTTCTATTTTTTCTGGCCATACTTTCTAGGATTATTATTTAAACTTATTGATATGTCTTCCATATCTCTTAAGCTTGCTTCTGTCCTCTCTTCCCTCTGTCTCCTTGTCTTGCATCCTGGGAAATTCCTTCAGTTCTCTCTTCTAGCCCACTAACTCTTTTTATTTGAGTCTAATCTAATGTGTTACCATTCTATTGAGTTTTAAGTTAAAGTGATTCTTTTTCATGTTTTATTTTGGTTTGGTATCACGTGGCTTTATTGCTTTTGATTGTCTCTTGATTGTTGTTCATTTTTAGACATCTTTTCTTAAACATTTAACATGTAATATTTTATATAGTCTATCTGTTCTAACATCTGGAGTTGTCTGAATTTGTTGGTTATTTCTGTTATTTCTCATAATGGCTTATTTTCTTATATGTTTTGTGAAGTGATTTTGAGGCAAGATTTAATCAATTATAGATGTAATCTGTTTTATTCTTGGGTGTTTTTTTTTTTTTTTTGGTAGGGCTTTGCAAACTTGATTTTGTCAGAAGTCTGGGAGTGCTCTTCATTGAGATCATTCTTGCTCCATTTGAGGGTCCTAGTTTATTAATGCATTTCAGGTTCAGTTTCTCAAACTTACCAAGGTGGGATCTGGAGACCTTGGACACCTATAGATACTTCTGTGGAATTGCATTAGCTCTCTGGTACCCTGCATTATTTTTCTTGAGCTTGTTGCTTACAGGTAAGGTTTTGGTGTACTTTTCTTCTGCCAGCTTTCTTCTCTCCTACTTTCTCTCCTACCATTTTTTAAGTTAGTTTTCCTATGCCCCCTAAAGTTCAGAATTTTTTTTAAAATCCTTACCTGAGGACATACTTAGAGAGGGGAAGGAGGGAAGACAAACATCAATGTGAGAGAGAAGCATGAATTGGTTGCTTTCTGCATGCACCCTGACTGGGGACAGAATTCGCAACTTAGGCATGTGCCCTGACTAGGAATTGAATCAGTGACCTTTTGGTTTATGGGACGATGTTCTAACTAACTGAGCCACATCAGCCAGATCCAGAATTCTTTTGAGAATTGCACTTTCTCAGGTCTAGTTGTTTTGCAACAGGATAGTCTATCAGAGACCTTTGTCGTTCACCTCCTACAGAGGAAGTTTCAATACCTTTTCCTCAAGTCCAGAAATTCTAGATTGGGGAGGGTGTTATTAGTGATGCATTACGAGCTAAAGAGGATTAGTTGGCTATAAAGTAGAACAAACACATTATTCAAAGCTTCATAAAACTCATTTTCCATAGTAAATGTTAATGAACAATGAACCCATGTTAATTTTGTTTATGTTTTAGTTCTCTCTCTGTCTCTGGCTTTAGAAGTTAAGTTGTAATTTGTATTGTTAATTCCGAGAATTAAGTAACTTTATTTCTACTTTCTACAAGTTAGTGCCAAATAAAGAGATAGTTTATGGGAATTTGGAGGTAAATTATATCAAGATGTGAATAATTTGAAAATGCTTTCTTAAGACATGTTAAGTCACAGAAGGGATACTGTAAAAATAAGAAATGGATTGGAAGAAAGCATAGAGTTAAGAAAGCATGAAAGAAGAGTATGTAAGGAAACATACTGTCTGCCTTTGTAGGTCAGAGGCCAGCTGAAATCGAACCTTTGAAAATGGAACAGTAGTTTTTAGATATAGTAGGTACTGGAGATGTTACAGAGTTCTGATAAAACAAGTGACGTGCAGTCCAGGCTGCCAGTTCAGCCATTGCCTGAAACTCCCACTCTAAGAGGCATTTTCAGGCAATGTGCAGACCTTTCTGTTGGCCTTTATCTCTAGTGGGAGCACTTGTACCCCTTTGGGAGTTGACCTCCAGCCATCCTTGCTTGTGGTTTCAAATTCGTATACCACTTAGAGTTTCTGTTGTTGCTGGTTCATGGAGATGTTTGTCACATTATTTTATTGAAGTTATGGCTCTTTAATTTTACTCTTTTGTGAAAACATTTCATCTGTCACTACTGGGTGTTTCAGATTTGAGTGGGGGGCTCCCTAAAATGAATTTACATTGTCATCTTGACCAGAATGTAAATATTTTACATGGGCCATCCTCTTTAATCCTTTCCTTTTGAAGTAGGTCTTGTCTTCCCAGTTTTTATTGATGGAAGAATGAGAGCTTTGTCATATTAAGTGACTTGTCCAAGATTGCACATCTCCCTAATGGTACATAGAGATATAATCTCTTGTTTGACTCTAGAACCCATTTCCTTAATTCAGTGCCGTGCTGCATATCACTTAAGAGTCTTTATATTCTCCTGCTTCTCAAGCTGTATTCCATAGGCTATCTGTACCAGCATGCACCTATTCTTTATTACACACATTTATTGGATATCCTCCATGTGTCAGGTTTACTTATAGGTGCTGAAGATAAAGACAGGCAGAACCTCCTGCCCTCATGGAGCATATGTTAAATTTCATGGTGAACTGAAGAGTCCACTGGTAAGAATGGAGTTATGTCAGAGTTCTAGTAATGACCTTCTGAGTCAGAGAAAATTCTAAATGGCCCTTTTCAGAAGTGACACTTGGTAGTGGCCCTTAAGGTAGCTACCTGCATAGGGGTAAAGGAGGATTGGTGTAGAAATGTAAGGCATCTGGTGAATTGGCTTCAAGTTTAAATAATTTACCTGATTTTAAGAACCTTCTAGATTCTGTAGTTAAGAGGTTATTTTAATTTTATGTGGATTTGTTTTAATCAGGTATGGTAAGACACATGGGCATGAAAGTGATTGGTATGAAGGAAGAAGTTATTGTACTCACAGCCCCTTAGTTAGAGGAGGCACAACATTGCCACAAAGACAGAGAAGCACCACAGTAAAATGAGTAGGCAGAGAGAATGGAACTGAGGGTAGGAGTCTTTAGTATGGTATGTCAGGAAGAAATGGGCAAGGTAAGGCAAGCAAGCTAATAAGAAGTTTGAAGTTTGGGATAGTTTGAATAATTTTGGTGGGCTATGTGTTGTAGAGATGACCCCTAGTTGTCCAATAATTGGTCCCTCAGTAATTGCATCAGAAGGATAGTGTCACAGAGTGTGAGAGCTCATAAAAGGAGGTGGTTATGGGTGTGGAAATGGGATTAGTTTGTTGGCTGATTGGACTATGAAAGTCATGCTGGCAAATAATATTTCTAGGAATTAGTTAACAAAGGAGACACAATCCCTCCTAGGTCTGCAAGGCCCCAGAATGTCAGAGCATCAAGAATACAGAAAATAAGAAAATATAATTATTACAGAAATGTATCAAACTGCCATGGTAAATGCCATCCCCATTTAGTAGAGATATGGAGTGATTTGGAGTTCTTGATATATAGTTAAGAAAAATTCTAGAATGTGATAGCAAGGTATTTCGTTACCCTCCCATACCCCAATTAAAATAAAGTATACATTGATAGAAGAGATTTATTTTTTATTTATTTTTAAAAGATTTTATTTATTTATTTCTAGAAAGAGGGGAAAGGAGGGAGAAAGAGAGGAAGAGAAACATTAATGTGTGGTTGCCTCTCATACACCCCCAACTGGGGACCTGGCCCGCAACCCAGGCATGTGCCCTGAGTGGGAATCAAACTGGCAACCCTTTAGTGTGCAGGCCGGTACTCAGTCCAGTGAGCCACACCAGCCAGGGCCAGGGCTGGAAGAGATTTAATTTAAAAACTTACACATGCTCTGGCCTCATAATGTTGCTCATTTTGTCTGTTTTTCAAATATCACAAAGGCAGAAATTACAGATAGAACATTTGATTTCTAGATTCCTAATTTTAAAATGTATCCACATTACCCCTTCAAATTAAATACATCCTATTTTTTCCTTCCTAGAGACTGAATTTTGTTCTTTATAATCTATAGAGTATGGCCCAATCTGGTCTAACACCTAGAGTCCCCTACATGGTCCTTGTGTAGCTTTCATTCACATTTTAGTGTTGGTTTTGCTCTGTGGAAGTGCTCTGTCACACACATAGTGCTTTGCTTATTGTCCCTTGACCTCTTTTTGCAGTTTCACTAATGCCCCTTGGTTTATGCAATTCTTTTTTCGGGGAACTGCCCTTTGCTCCGCTCATCTGGCCCAGTCTTCCAGGCTCTCTTCAGACCCAGTAATTTCTTCTGGCAACTCCAGCTAGAGCTTGCCCATTGTTTTCCATGAACACTTATAACACTCTCCTTCCTGCTACCATTTGATTGTCGGTGGATGTTCTTAGTGTTCCTTTCTGTGTCTTAAGGCCAGCAACCATTATATGAAATCTTTTGTATCCCCTACAGTGATTTGTACCTGTTAATATTTATTGTTGTATTTAAGCCTCTTAAATTCTCAACTTATCTTTCATGGGATTATTTGATATTTTTATGTTAAAAATATTTCCTTTTCCCACCTAAAACTCTCTGGATAAAAGGGATAGGAAAAAAGGTAGAAGTCTGGCTAGGTTTAGATCAGTTCTGGCTTTGACACTAACAAGCTGCATGGCTTTGATTGAAGTACTTAACTTTTCTTTACTTTGGCTTCCATGTTCATAAAATGAGGGAATGGGACTAGGTGAGCTCTGGAGTCCCTTCCAGCTATACCAACTTAACACACTTCTAATATAGCTCTTTTTGAAGTCTTCAAAACAAAATTCATAAAGTCATTTTTAGCATGAAATTTAGTTTTATGCTTTCATTTAGTTTTAAATATTAAATTGACTTGACTCTGATTAGCTTTTGCTAATCAGTGGCTTTTTTCTCTAGAGTAGCTCTGTTTAATAGAACTTTCTGTGGTGGTAGCCTATTAGTTATCCAATTAGGTAACCACTAGCTACACGGGCTCTTTAGTGCTTGAAATGTGGTGAGTATGACTGAGTGACTTAAATTTTAAGTGACTTAATTTAAATTTGGGTTGCCAGTGGCTGCTGATTAGTCAGAGAAGCTCTGTAGTATTCCATCGGAGCCTCGTTATCTCATTTTAAAAGCTCCTCTTTGTAAACACTGGTAATCCTTAGCAAGTTGCACATCTGTGTCCTCTGCGGTAGGGGACTTAAGGTTTAGTATTTTACAGAAATGGTGTCCCTAGGCTTCTCAGACATTGCTACTAAAGTGTCCTTGGCCAAGGGCTAATAAGCATCTGCCTTCATAAGTTCGGGGAACATGACTTTAAAGTGGCCTTCTGTAAATGGAAAAATGAAAAGCCACACACAGTTTTATTTTGTTCTCTTCATGTTTAAGATGAAATAATATTTTAAATAATGCACAGTCAAATTATGTAGTACTTCATCTCCCCACCATGCTCTCCACCACCCTCCATCCCTATCTTCAACCCCAAAATAAAGAAAACACTTCTCGTATCATTTCAGGATGATGCATGCTGTTTGTCCCTCACCCCATCTTTGGTGTGGGAGAAGCATGGACATTAGAGACTTGACTGCAGCAGGTGAGCTGCCAAGAGAGTGTAGAGGATATGTGGGCTTCTTCAAGGGTAGACAGAGGAAGGGGCATAATACAGTGGTTGCTAGTTTTTATTTTCCTTTACTATTGAGGGTGACAGATTAGTTGTCTGAAATTATTATAGACCTCTCACATACCATTTCCTTTCTCTGCCTGCATTGTGGAGGTGATGCTGGATTAGAGGTAGGACTCGATGTGTGCAGAGTCTTGTGGGGTGTAGTCATATTTGGGAGTCATAACTGACCTGCAGTAAATCCAGGGCTGGCATAGAATCTCTCTTACTTTAATGGAATTCAACACGGGATTTGTTGTTCTTCATTGTTCCAAGTAAGCTTATATAGATAGCTGGTTTAGCCTTTGATTCCTTAGCTTTCCTGATAATAATAACACAATTGGTTCCAATGTAGTGCCCAGAGTTGTACAAAAGGTGAATCAAATGGTCGATTTTCATTCTATAGAGTTGTTTTGTGTAATCCTCCAGTAATTTAAATATTGGTTTTATTTACTATACAAATGCGCTTATTTATAACTTTTTACATTTAATTCTGTCACTCTACTTCAGATATTAATAATGAAGAATTGCCTGAAGAACAACTAGAATTATGAATATAATAGGAATACAAACAATTCTGAGATGTTTGTTTCCATTCTAACCCAAAACGTCTCTACTCCTCCCTTTGACACTTTCTCCTCTCTGTTTTTGGTGAAACTGTATATCTTTTATAACTCTTTGAAAATGGAGGCAACTTAGTTCAGTGCAAATGCAAATGCTTGGGCAGGTGTCCTACAGGATTTTCATAATTCTTTTTCTCTCTTTATGCAATGACTAAAGCCTTTTCTTACAACCAAGTAACACATAGCAAGACAACATATTTGTATTTTTACAGTTAGCTGTTTCTACAGCCTTTTTTTGTTTTATTTGTTATTATTCCAGAATGTCCAGTGTACAAAAATACTTCCATGCTGTTCTCTCCTGCCCACACCCAGGTGAAGGGCTTCCTTCCACAAACATTTCACACTATTGTTTTTTATTTCTTTCCCTCATAAGGGCTCCTTTACTGTATTGAGTGCAGGAGGGACAAGAACAAAAAACATGAACAGGAAAAGCAGATTCTTCTTAAATCCTTGGAATTTAAATTCCTATTCAGTTCAAATACTTGGATACTTCAATGGATATTTTTCTAAAATGAATGGTTCCAGTTTTGAATGCAGCTCTTGGGTCACTTCCATAATTCTAAATGATGAATAGGAACTGAGAAATGGTCAGTGTCAATCTACATTTCCTGGAGAACATTTAAAAAGACAGAGACACCCATCTCTCCTTCCCAAAGTCATACTGAGTTCCTTGGCACTGCCACTGTTATTATTACCAAAATATTGGGTCACCTTTATGACACTGAGACATATGTTTAATATGTTTTATATACATATATAAAAAACAACAGAATTAGTTACTTTATTTAAAAGAAACATTAAGTATGCAAAATTACATTTCATGATTTAATACACATAAAAGGAGTATGCATACTTCACATTGAAACCCACATACAAAGTTAGTTGATCATATGACAATAAAAGAACTGGCAAAATGGAGAATGAGAACTTGCTGCTACAGATTTTAAGTGTTTGCCACCTGAAATTAAAACCATAAATTAGATGGTATTTAAGAAAATTAAATACAGATGTCAAGTAATACTAATAACATTGAGCACATCTCTTTTATATATATTTTAGGTGATAATAGAAATATATAATTCCCTGGCTCTTTTCATAATGTTAGTCAAACTTGTTTTTATTAATGTTGAACTTGGCTGGGAATAAATCTAGATGACAGCATTATTATTATGACATAGTGTGACCTGCTCCCTCTGCAGGGATCACAGTAGTGGGCTGGGTGGCCTGTCATGCTCTTTCTCACTGGTCTCATGTATTGCCTGTGGTGGTGGGTTAGCTCAGTAACCATTCCCCAGTGCTGTGTCCTATACAGGATACTGAGGAAACGAAACACAGGGCCCAAGTCTCTTATTTCCATAGCAAATGGTTATTGTGATGTCTACTTGATCATGAAATGTTTGTGATCTCCGCAAAGTGGAAGATGGCAACAAAATATAAACATCTGGTGCTGGAGATTCTTTGCATTGTTTGTGGTAAAATCTCGATTATCTTATTACAGCATGTTAATTTAATTAGATCACAAGTGTCTGAGTTGAAAGAAGCCATTTTAAATGGACATTTTAACTTATACATTTGATGCTCAAGAGTAAAGTATCCCTTATACCTGAAGACTTAGGTGTGAAACCTGGGATTCAACCAACAGGATACACTGAATTACTCAATCCACCTTCAGAGAAACTGGAGACAAGATGTTTGTGAAAGTCTGAAATTACATTCTTGTGATTATCTGTTGCAGCCCAGGTGCCCTGAGCTTGGTGGCATGCTGGCCCCTCTAACCTGAGACTCATTGGTAACTGACACTCTCTGGAACAAGTCCTCTGGAAGACAGCAATAGCAAATGCAAACTGCCCTTTAAGGGCAGATGATGGAAACTGCATCAGGGCTAAATATATGGAAAATTCACCATAAAATTTGAGTATGTGTATTTATTGTTAGAACAGCAGAAAATATGTAAAGAGTGTTTTCCTTTGAATTGATTGGAATTAATGTGTTAACACAATTTGGATGAAATGATTTCTTATATACATGAGTATGTATATGGTTTCTTATGTATATATAAAGCTAAGAGGGAGTTGTAGGAATATATGCTCTTATAAATTTTCTATAGCTTGTTTTGTTTGGATGTGTAGCATGGTGGCTGTTATAGAGTGACACCTAGTGTTTGATGTGCTAGTGACACTGGACAGGTTGGAAGGGAAGAAGAGTATCTGGCTGGAAGCCTGCAGGTCATCAGCAACTCCTACAGACCTTAGGCATTTATTGAGTGAACTTGGAAGAGTGTCCAGTCCTGAGATGATTGAAGACTGTGATACTTCCTAATTATGTTGAAGTGAGAATTTAAATCTTGTAAGTTTTTAGGATGGTGGGAACCATGTGGTGGCATCACACAGGGCCTTTGTGATTTCTATTCATCAGTAACCTAGAAGCTCCCTGGAAGTGAATTTGTGTGCATGCGTGCGTGTGTGTGTGTGTGTGTGTGTGTGTGTGTGTGTGTGTGTGTGTGAAAATGGCACAGAAAAGGCAGCCAACTTGTTGTACTGGTACTAAAGTTGAAGAGACCTGAAAAATATAGTTTTTAGCCAGAAAATAGAAGCTTGCATGAAATGAAGAGTATGACATATTTGATTGTGACAGATCTCCCATCTAAGACCCTTATGTGAAAAGAAGACTCCCCTTGAATCCGTTCTAGTGAGTGCTTTATTCAGGGCAAAACAGCATATTGTGGATAGAATTATATGTCAGATTTTTTAATGTTCTCTCATTAAAAGTAAACAAAGAGCCATGGATGGGTGGCTCAGTTGGTTGGAGCATCATCCCATACACCGAAAGGTTATGGGTTTGATTCCTCAGTTGGGACTTGTTGGGAGGCAACCAGTGGTTGAGGGTTCAAACCCATACATCCATAGGTTGAGGGTTTGAACCTCAGTCAGGAGGTGTCTAAAAACCAATAAACATATCATCTGGTGAGGATTAAAAAAACAGTAAAGAGTCTAGTACAACTTGATTTTCTTTAAAAAGAGATTAGACCTTTGCATGATTTTAATTTAAACAAAGTGAAAAAATAACCTCTTATAATCTCTCAAGTGCATAGGCTTCAAAGTTTTTTTAGTACCTAATAAAAATGGTTTTCTACTTGCATCTGTCTATTCATGTTGCTCTCTGTTGAAAGTGTTTTTTTTTCCACTCCAAGGTTCTATGCATCTCATGCAGGTGCACTTGGATACCTTATTCTGACTACTGCCTTACTCTCTGATAGACTTAGTCAGGGCCTCAGTTTTTTCCCCCTACTGGAGTATCTGTTAATTAGTCTCTTGGTCTGTGGTCTTCTGCCCCTTCTGTCTCCCTCACCTGCTTGGAGTGATCTCTGTGCAATGTAATTCTGATTCCCGTGTCAGATGCCCCAGCAAGGTTTTCAAGGTTCTTCCTGTTCTGACCTGCACCTCTCAATCCATCCCTTGTCACCCATCTTATTTCTTGGATTTTTAATTAATTAATCTCTATGTTTGCTGGAATATGAATCACTTAGTATGTTTAGGAAGGGAAGCATGTGGCTGATACATTTCCAGCTCTAGAATATCTTTCTTTTAGCTATAAACATACATAGCTGGTTATATAATTTTCAAATCATCATTTTTCCCCTCAAAACTGAACTTTGCTTTTCAAAGTTAGTGTAATTTAGTCTAGCTATCTATCATATACTAGATTCTTATGTATGTCCTGGTCTACTTTAGGACTGCTGAGCCCCATATGTGTCTATATTCTGGTGCCCATTCTGATAAACTTGGCTTGTAATGAGTCACTGACAACAGTGTCTTCTGGAGCTGAATGTTGCAGAGAAAGGCTGTGGTCAGCGTAATTTTTGTTCCTTTGTGGGTACTACTTTTTCTCTTTAGATTTGTGTTGGATTTTTAATTATATTTGAATTTACAACTTTAAATTTGCTACATCTAGACATTTCTCTCTGTAATTGTAGGGAGGTCCTGTGTAATGTGCAGTGTTTCATCACAGGGTTACAATGGGAAGACTCTGCAGAGGATTCTAGACTCATACTTTTTATGTGTTTTATTTCCATGTAATATTTTCTGATTTTTATTTCTGTGCAATATTTTCTGATTTTTCATAATGTTACTTATTTTTGTATCTGCTTCCTTTATTTTCCTAGGTCTTAAAAAGTTTCAGTGGAACATGAATCAGAAATTCTAAAAAAATTACCATTTCTTTTTTTTTTTTTTAAGCAAATCTATTTTGGAAGAATGAATTTCCATTCTTCCATAGGAGAGTTTTCTCCTTCGCTGCATATTATAAGTGTGTTCTGCTTTCATGACAGGGGGTCACCACAGCCCCTCATATGTCTTTGCAATTTCGTTGGTGCTTTAAGCAGTAAATCTAAGTGTTTTGGGTGTGGTTGGGTCCTTTACCCTTTCCTGGTTTTCATTTCTTAATGAGGTTTCTTTAACTTTATAATATGGGTTGATTTTTAAAATGCAGGAGGGAGAAATTATATGCTTTTTCCTTTTTATTACTTTCCATATTTCCTTTAGATGTCTTTGCCTTGTATGTTATATATCTTTTGAAATAATTTTATTCATTTTCTTGTTAGCCAAGGAAAGTATGGCCTTTTGAATGGTTTTCTAAGCAAGCATTAGATTTACTACAGTGTTTAAAAGTACAATTTTATTCTCAGTTATCTTTATAAAATGCCCACTTTCCAGGTTCTGTGTTTCTATCATGTTAGAGTATGAGTACCTTCCTTAAGTTTGGACATTTCCCTTGTCTGCCTGTGTTGTGAGCTAAAATAATAATTCCCATGGTTTTCCTTTTTGTCATTTTCACTTGTCTCTTTTTGCATGTAGTGCTTATCAGGAAGCATTATGTGCCAGGCATTATTTTTGACATTGGTGATACAAGATGGCTAATATAGGGTCTCTTTTCTCAAGGAATCCAGCATCTAATGGTGGAATAGGCCCTGTGGCCATCTAGCTGAAAAGGGATGTGGTGAGAGTTGTGGTTGAATTGGGTCTTTCTCAAAAAATGATGTTTGAGTTTGGTCATAAAGGCTGAAAAGTATGTGTCAAGATGGAGCTGGGCTGTCCTTATTCAGTAACAACACAGCTAGTGATTAGATAGTTATAAGAAGAAAGGCATTTTTTTTTACAATAAAAATGTAGTCATCTTATGTTTGAGATTATGTAATTCCTTATTTTGGCTCTATTTCTCTTAAACTATAAGGTCCCAAACAGGTGTTGACACTCAAAAAGTTTAATGAAAATATCTCATCCATGTCAGGAAGTTGAGTCATTTTTAATAAGAAATGAGTAGCCAGGCCCAAAGCAGCTGAAGAGTAACTTGCCCTCTCCATAACTCTGCCTAGAAGTGTTCATGCCTCTGGGCTCCTACTCATATGGGTCCTTCTGGGACCATCCTTGTAGCACAGGAATTCACAGGATGTTTCTTTTAAACCTAACTGTCCAGTTCTCATCGTAAGTTTTCTGAACATTTATAACTTGAAAGGTAAATAAGACTTTTCTTCTTTAAAACCAAACTTTCTGTTTTCTCCGTAGTCAGCATTTTCTTTACCTAGGACCGTTGTGTCATACAGCTAGTTTCAGGGAGAGTTTCTCTCCTTGTCCTCTAGGTGTGGTTAGTCATTGTTTTAGTATACCTTATATGAATTAGTATGCAACATTTCCTCGTTCTCCACTGTCTTCCATTTCTAAGTGGAGTAGAAATCAAGTGTGACTGTCCTGGGATATGTTGCAATCATTTGGTAATAATTTGAAAAAAAAGTTTCCCACACAAATTTAATGAGAATCAGCTATTTTAAAGCACACCATAGCATCTTATACAGCTTACATTTCACATTATTTGTGGTCATGCAGTAGGTTCTGAAGAAAAAGGAACTATGAATAATCAGTTAAAAGAATGACAGATTCCCTGTTGTGCTGATCAGTTAGTAACACCTAATTTCTATTTCTGGTGTGCTATAATGGATTATGATATAGATGTAGTTGAGTGCTGACGCAGACACCGGCCCACAGTGTCCGCAGTGTCTGCGTGTTATAGATGAGATATGAGACAAATTCACACAGACTACTGAGTCCTGTGGAGGAAAAGGAATGACATGGCCACTCTCTCAAGAGGAGAGCATGCTGACCCTTGCCTTGACAAACTTTTATTGGGTTTGAGTTTGCACAGGAATACAGGTAAAGTTCATTAGTCATTGTCAGGCAGTAAGGATAAAACAATACGAAGCATACAAAGAACTACAAGGGCTTATTCTGAGTCAGGGTGTTAAGGGCTGTTAGCCCAGAGTCTGTTAGCTAAAGGGCTACAAAACTTTGGGAAACAAACTCATTTCTTGCTCAGACCCTTATCATTTTAGCAAAGCAGGTTTCACAAGATTTTCTATATTCTTTCTTAGGTCTGATCACCAGGGGAACCTGCCCTTTCCAGCACAGGGCTACACCACCCTCTGTCATTGTTTCAGGCTTAAGTCAGCCAGGGGAAGTAAGGCAGCCAAGAGATTAGGAGACTTCTCGCAGGCAGAATAAGGACTCAGGCCATGTCAAAGCCAAGGGGCAAGGGTCCATCACCCCCTTTTACTATAGCCCCCCAAGTCCTTCCCTACGGGCTCCTCATGAACCTGCCTATCTTAGGTCGTTTGTCCCTTGAGGAATCTTACCCGTCATTGGCTAACCGATCAGGCATTGGGGGCCAGGCAGGGTGAAGTAAAAGGAGCAGAAGCGGTGCTCCTGCCAGGGAGATAAGCTTTGTCTCCTTAGAGGCTTATGGTCGGAAGGTCGCTCACTCAGCCTTAGCCATGTGGGGTTACAGCTTCTGAAACCAGGCAGGGAGGTTTCCAACAGACCACTGAGCATTAAACAGAGCCATATGTTTTTCAGAAGAGTAATATTTATTGACACTGTGTGGCTTTGCTGAATTTTTTTATTTTACTGTCCAGTGAAGCTATAGATAAGATGTCAATAGCTTATATGGCTGCAATAGAAATGCCATATTGTATTTGCCTCAGGAAAGGTAGGCTTCATCTGGGACTTTCAAGGGACAGGCTTATCATTTAGACACAGATGATTGTGTGGGTCTTTATTTTTAATTGACCTTACAGACTTTAGTATATAAAATTGGCCCTTGCAGATTTGGGTACAAAGAGAAATTTCTCTGTGGATGATGTTTCAGCCTTGTTGTTGTATAAGTTTCTGCCCGTTTGGTTATACTCTTTAGTGGCTCTAACCTTGGACATAGTATTTCATATCAAAACATTACTGAGTTTATTTGTTGAGTATCTTTAAAGTCCATGCACTTTGTAAATCTGAACATTTTTATCCAGATAGGCCTGACATAACAAGTTAGAGATTACTTGTATCTAACTGACAGTATCCAAGCATCTATATACATATCGTCCTGCTGTAGTCTTTATTTTCCTATTTATTAAAAAAAATAAAAAGTTTTTCTTCGTTGCATACTAAGAAAAGAAACCTAAACCAAGAAAACCGATAAGTAGTTTGGAAAACTGAAAAGCATGATTCAGTGCCAAATTGGTTTCCTGACTAAAGAAAAGATCTGAAGAACAGTGGGCACACCAGGCATTCATCTAGTCTGAGATAAGGTCTATCCTGAATCTCTAATTTTCTCATTGTCTTCTATAAGACATTTTAAAATTAAGTGGCAAGATAGGATCAGAAGATGTCCCTGTAATATAGCTGATGTGCCAAGTCCCCTTGGAGGAAAATGTGTAAGAAAACAGGACACTGTTCTCTGTTGTACCATTTGCTCAGGAAGGAGGCAAAAAAAGTACAGGAAGGACTCAGTGGACCCAGGCTTCCATCAATGTGGGGCAGCAGCCAACTGATGAGAAACACTGTCAGCAAAGACTGTGTCCCTGTAGTAGAACACATGTCTGGTAATTCTACAGCCTCTTAATATGATGAGACTATTCTAATTAATCATTTGAACTTTATTGTGGCAGACATAGAGGTGTGTTCCTTACATCCCCCTTCAAGAAAGAATTTGCTGTCCAGCTGCAAGGAATGGATTAACTGGCAGCCTGCAGCTGTTAATGCCTTCAGCTTTCCAGCCATGGTCAGGCCCTTATCATGGTCACCAGCCAATGACTGAGTGAGGCAATGGTCTTGCTATTTTTGGGCACTTGGGGCTCCTCTAACATACCATCTTTGCTCCGGAGTTCTTTCAAGGCTGGCAGACATGTGTCAGCTCTGTGTGGTGGCCTGAGGCTCCTTGCCCAATCCTGCTTTCTCATTTCTCTTTCTAGATGCTACTCCCCAATAAGTCATTAGCACTTCTAAGTCTACTGCAGTATCTGTTCCCCAGAGAACTCAACCTGCAACAATTAATTCATTTTTTATCAATCATATTGAACTTGCCACTGTAGTAAATTTTTTACTAAAGAGAAAGTATGAGTTAAAGAATCATAAAACTTAGGTGAAAGTGGAGGCCATCTTTCTGTCTTTAGTCTGGGGACCTCCTAGTCCATCTCCACATTGTCCTTATTCCAGGCCATAGAGTTGCTTGTTTGGCCTGGCAGCAACCTGACTGCTGAGACCTTCATACTTTTCTCAGTTCCAGAGTCATCGGTTTACTTGCACTAACCTCTTTGTTTGTTTTCTCATAACCTCTAGACAGCTCTCTGGATTCTCACACCTGTCTGTGTCATCTTCTGTACCTCATGGGGACAGATTTAGGTTTATATTCTCTAACTAGGGCAATGCTCGTGTGGGTTCTTATTAAAATATTCCCTAGAGTACTGTTTTTTTTTTATCCTCACAAGAGAGAATGCTTATTGATCTTAGAGAGGGAGCAAGGTGGAGGGAGGAGAGAACGAGAGAAACATTTATGTGAGAGAAACACCGGTCAGTTGCCTCCCATATAAGCCCTGACGAGGGATTGAACCCGCAACCTTTTGGTATTTGGGATGATGTTCCAACTTCTGATTCCTTTTTAGTAATGGAATAAAAAACATAATGCAGTTTTTGCATTTAGTTCTTTTTGTATGTTATCCATGTAAAATTCATGTTGGTATGTGTATATTGTAAGGTGAAGACCTATTTTGGTTTTTTCCCCCCTCAAAGAGCCACTTTCCTCTGCACAATTTGTAGATGGATCTTTCCTGCCTGGCATTTGGTGTCTGGCTGAAAAATGGGTTCTCTGAGCAACAGTTGACATTGAGCACCCTGATTTAATATTGAAGTCACTTTGTTACAAGGCATCAATTTTTCCCACCTTTGCCAGCATCTTTAACTTTTTCTAAGTACTTGTGCATATAACATAGACATTACTATTTCTAATCTCTAAAACGGATAAACATACCAATACTTGACACATCAAGAGTTTCTTCTTTGACCTGTGCACATTGTCTTTAGCTTCTTCTGCTCTACCTCCTTCATCCTTACTTTCTTAGGGGAACTCCAATGCACTGATATCTCTGGGGTTTCTTCTCATCTTCTCATTTTAAGTTCTCTCCCAGAGGGATCACATGTGCATACATCTTCAGCTGCTCCCTATATACTGTTATCACCTAAATCCTACTCCTGTATTCCAGACTGATATATTCAATTGCCTAGAAGATCATCCCCACTAAGATACTTCTTTGACACCTCAAATTCCAGAATGTCCAGAACTAAACTAGACGTGCTTCAATTCTGGGATTCCTTCTGGATTTGGTATCTTAGATAAAAGTATTGCTATCTACTAAGCCATTAGGGAGGCATTCTTGAGTCCTCTATTTACCACAATTCTACCTGCCCATCCTGACAATTTTACCTCCTCACTATCACAATTGTATGCTTCTCCTCTTTACCTTGCTGACCTTGGTCCAGGCCATTTCATCCTTCATCTGAATACTACCATTTCTTCTTTGTGGAAATTTCTGCTTCTCTTCTCAGTCATTTTAAATTCACCTACAACTAGAACCTGAATAGATACTGTGAACTGCTCTGTGAGAACATTAACCCCAGCCTCACCTGCCTCTTCTGCCTCTCCAGTCCCATCTCTTCCCATCCTTGCCCATCTACCAGTCAAGCGGACCCCTCTTGCTGCTGCCGTTTCATTAAGACACCAAACTGCCTTTGCCTGTTGGCATTCACATATGCTCTTCCTTCTGTTTCTGTTCTCCACTAGGTTCATTTAATCCTGTACATCTTAGCTCAAGTGTCTTCTTTTCCAAAAAGCACTTTATGATGCCCTTACTGAGATGACATACTTTCCCCCCTCACCTCTGCAGCACCTCAGACAAACTTGTGTCAGGCTTTCCCCCCACATCTACTTATTGATATTGGGTTGGCCAAAAAGTCTGTTTAGTTTTTTTCTGTGAAGTAAAAGACACATTTTTCATTTTCAGCAGTAACTTTGATTGTTCTCAATGCCTCAATTTGATCACTGTCAATTTCAACTGGTCTGCCAGACCATGGAGCGTCATCCAGTAAGAAAGCTCCAGCACAAAACTTCACAAACCACTTTTGACATGTTTGATCAATCACAGCACCTTGTCCATACACTGCACAGATCTTTTTTTGCGTTTCAGTTGTGTTTTTACCTTTCTTGAAATAATAAAGCATAATATGCTGAAAATGCTGTATGGTTTCTTCCATGTTCAATATTAAAATTGCTACACTAAAATTCACCAATTTTGATAAGTTTTTTTTTAAATGCATGCTGTTAGGACAGTTGTCACAATTCAGTCTAACAAAATTGTTCCAAATGAAGTTAAAGACAACTAAGTGGTAGTAGAGCCATCTTATGGAAAAAACCAAATGATCTTTTTGGCCAACCCAGTAATTCCTTTACTGTCTCCCTTGCTCACTAGTCATGAAACCCTTAGAATTTCATTCACATTTATTTTATTTCAGATGTCAAGTTTGGTATCTAGTATGTAGGTATTTTTCATTAAATGGATTTGATATATACGCACACTTACATACGTTGTACGTGTCTCTGTGTGTGAATGAATATATGTTAGCATTATCACATAGTAAAATAAGATATACCTTTAGAGAAGGGTCTTAAAAGATAACAAACCAACATGTTCTAGGGGAAGTCTGCAAAAGAAATGTAGGAGAACATTAACTTTAGTGATTTTCAGCATGTGATCAGCTATCTACTGCTTTTAATATATAATCAAATAATCTTTGATATAGTTTGTACGGCATTGTTATCTGTGTAGATGTGTAGTGTGAAGAATTTATAATAAATAATGTTACTAAATACATTTATATTTTAGTACTTATATTTATCAAATCTTGAAAAATTAGTTTTTTTAATTTTTTTGTTTGAGTTTTCTTTACTAAGGGTTAAACTATGCCCACATATTTTAATGTAAGTATTGTTAGGCCAATAACGTTTAAAAAAAGACAAAGTGTATTTTAGTTAATGTGAACATAGAACCATAGCAAAGATTGGACTTACCTATAAAATTCACAATTTCACAAATTAAAAGCTTTCAAAAATCCCTTTAATGAGTATTTATTGAGCACATACTGTGTGCCAGTCATGCTCTAGGTGCTGGTGATATTTCAGGGAACAAGCTGAAGATATTATTGCTTTTATGGGTGTTATACTCTGTTGGAGGGAATATTGCTTTGAAATGAGTGAACCTAGGGATGAGGACTATGAAGATAGAACAGGTGATGCAGAAAGCACCAGTGGGGTGTTACGGGATAGAGGCCTCTCTTGATAGAATTTTAAAAGGCCTCTGTGAGGAGGTGACATTGTAGTGAGACCTGGATGGTCAGGTTATCCCTTCTGTGCAAGGCTATGGGTGAAGAAGTATCCAGACTGAGGGAAAAGTCTGTGCCATTTAAAGTCATGTTTGATGGAAGTTTACTTGTTTTGCCTTTTCCCAGAAGTTCTTAACATATCCCTTTATTATCAACTGAGAACAAATTAAGTAAATACATGTGTATTGTTACTGATCCAGTTAGAAAGTTAAGATAAAACCAAACCCCAAGCTGACTTGAATGCAGAAGGCAGTTTATTAGTTGCCTAGAAATACAGTTATCAGGAGATCTGAATATAAAATATTTACCTTAATCTTTCAAAATGTTAGAGAATTAGGTATAGATCAGTGATTTTCAACATGTGTGCCACAAGAATTTTTAAAACATGCAATACTTAACTAGTCAGGGACACTGACCTCTTTTCAAATAAAAACAAAATGACAGCAGCCAACACAACATAATCAAAATTATACCTATTTTTTGTCAGACCGACAAAAAATATATTTTTTGGTATGCTGCAGAATTTTAGTAATTAGTTTGTGTGTGCCATGAGATGAAAAAGGTTGAAAATCTCTGGGCTAGATAAACCTAGATAGAGGATTTTCATAGTAAAATAGTAAAGAATTATCAACACCAAGAAACATTATTTTGTCTAGTTTTGGATTTCTACCTTTTTAAAGAAAAAGGTAGTTGCAGATAAAGTAGAAGGAATCATAATAGCCAAGGATAACTTGCCAAAACTTGTTCTAGAGTGAAAAAAGTATAACCCTTATTGGTTTGGGTTTGGGGTTTTTGGGGGGTGGGGGGCTGTTTTTATTAGCCAAATATTCTTGTATATTGTAAATTTGTTCTTTTTTGGTATGTTCCAGTGGGCGGATTCGTAACTATAGTCCTAAAACTTATGTTTAGCTGTTATTAATTTCAAGAAATTTTTGCCACCAGTTTCATTTTATTACTCCACAGAATTGCTTATGGTCTCATCGTCTTTTGTTCATCTTTCTTCCCAACTCTGTTTCTTGTCCAGAGACTAACAATGATTATAATGGAAATAGGAAATGAAAGGTGAAAACAGAAACCTGGACAACATGACATTTGAGAAATTATTCTTTTAATATTTAAGTAATGGCGGTGATTTAATTAAGATAAAATTTTCATTTCATTTTTTTGTTTTTGTTTTTCATTAGGAGGGAATTAAATGTGGGACAGGAATCTCTTTAAAACACTCAGGGAAGCTTGCATGGGGCAAGTAAAAGAAACTGTCCCATAGGGGCACAGGATAAAGTACAGTGTTTATGTTATTGCGCATAATTTTTTCTTTTCTGAAACATATATAGTAAGTACTATGCACCTGTGATGAAAATGTGTAATTTCATTTATAGTTTATTTTCTTATGATTTTTTTGTTTGTTTTCTAGAAAATACTGCAGTTTCTGCCTGAACGCATTTTCTTTCGATGGCATTACCAGAGTATAGGTAAAAACAAATAAATATTTTTCAAGTAACATAGATTTCTTCTAATTGAATTTTCAGTAATGTTTTATATAATTAACAACATCAAGATAGGTTATAACAAGGAATATTAACAAGGTATGCTAGTTAAAACTGATACAAGACCAGCCTGGACTTGAGGAAATATGTGTCTATGCTAAAATGTGGTTTGTAGACCAGTAGCAGCATCCTCAACAGAGAGCTTTTTAAAAATGCAGAATTTCAGTTCCCAGCCAGATGTACCAAATTGCAGTCTTCATTTTTAACCAGAGCACCAGGGATTCCTGTGCAAAAGATTTGGCGAAATATGATCTTGAGAAAATTTTTCTTAAGTAATTTTACATTTTTACTTATAAAAGTGTCTTGTTCTTCAAGCTTTAATCATTGACTTAAAATTCTTCTGTTTGAATGCTGTAGTATGTGGCAGCAACAAGGAACTTGAACTAGAACAAGTTAACATGGCTGTTCTTTCTGTCCAACTCTTGACATTGGACAGCATTTCAACTCAAAATAATATTTACAGCACAATTAGAGTGCTGTATTTTGCCATGTATAATGCATACTTATTTGCCTAAATTTTTGAGGGGCAAATAAGGATGTGCATTATACATGGGTAGTACCTGAAATACCTTGCATCTGTTCTTGTGTTTTATAATTATTAGTTATATAAAATTTCTTGTACCATAATATGTTCAAAAATTAATGCTAAAATTCCTTTATAATACAAGCAGCAAGTATCTAAATATAAATAAATTAAAAATTAAAGATTTTTTTTTCCCCTGAAAGTTTGGGCCAAAAATGTTGGTGCGCATTATACATGGCAGAATATGGCAATTTATGGCTCTACCTTGTTTAAAGAGTTTCTGGTTTAGTTCTTCAGTCTTAGAAGACTGACATTTTCTATGATTTTTCTTTATTACATGATTGTATTTGAGGACAGTGTGGGCTTATAATGGAATTGTAACTGTTTATTCATTCATTCAAATATATATTGAGGGAGAGACATTTATATGCAAAGTTGTAGGTCAAAGTCAAAGACTATCTTACTATCCTTGTATAAACCAATAATCTAGTGGGGGTTAGATGAGAAAAAAATGATTACAGTATAACTGTCACTATGAAAGAAGTGTAATGGTAGCAAACAAGAAAAGTTGAATAATTCTACTCAGAAGAATTGAGGAACACTTCAAGAGTGGTAATTTTAATCTGAGTCTTGAAAGATGAGTGTGAAAAGTGTGGAAAGGGCTTTCTGGGTGAAAAATCAGTATGTAAAAGACATGGAACCTGAAAGAACAGGGCACATTCAGTGGATATTTCAAAATTCAGAATTTTAATTTGGAGTTATTTGTGTGAAAAATATAACTGACTCTTAACATAAACTGAATTATTTAAAGTAATGTTATTAATGTATATCAAGTAAAGTAAATATAGTAAGTACATCTGTTGAACTGTGTGATTAAATCATTAATGATAATGCCTCAGTTTTTAAGTCTTTCAAACACATGTATAAAGTTTTTTAAATTTTAGGTAGTTGTTGATAGCCTTTCTGCTAACTGATGCTTTGATCTTTTGTATTTAAAGTGAAAATAAACAAAATCAAAAGCTTAGTATGAAGAGACATCATGGGGATTTGTTACACTTCATGATATGGTAGGAATGGATGACAATGAGAAATAACTACATGTAGTAATTTTTATCTTTGTTAGATATAGTCCTTAAATTTTATATCATTTGTGTGAAAACCATACTCATTTTCTTTGGATAGTACTTTAAAGTGTCTGAAGAGTAGTAGGCTCTCCTCAGCATGAATAAATTTATTAGAACTATGTGTGGGAATTAATTTGCCAAATGTCTTGTAAAACTTTGTGCATCTAGTAGGCAGTGTTTAGTGTTACTTTAATTCTGCCTAGTACCACATGGTTACTGTTAAAATTTTTAGTACAAGTATCTTTTTACCCTATTTAATAGCATTTTACCAGGAACAGTTGACTCCTGGGTTGGGTTTGCAGAATGTTTTGTTTACCTAATTTATATAGTATGTATCAGGTTTTCCAAAAAGTTGCTAAGAGTGAACATCCCCATCTTATTCCTGATCTTAAGGGAAATGCTTTTAGTTTTTCCCCACTGAGTCTGATGTTAGCTGTGGGTTTGCCATATATGGTCTTTATTATGTTGAGGTATGTTTCCTCTCTTCTTACTTTGTTGAGAGTTTTTATTATAAATGGGTGCTGGATTTATCAAATGCTTTTTCTGTATCTACTGATATGATCAGATGTGGTGTATCATATTAATTGATTTGCAGATATTGAAGCATCTTTGCATCTTGGGAATAAATCTCCTTTGTTCATTTTACATAATCTTATTAATGTATTGATGAATTCAGTTTGCAGATATTTTGTTGAAAATTTTTATATTTATGTTCATCAGAGATACTGACCTATCATATTCTTTCTTTGTAGTGTCTTTCTCCTCTTGAATTTTTTGAAATAGTTTGAGAAGGAAAGGTATTAGTTCTTTGAATGTTTGCTAAAATTCACCTGTGAAGCCATTTGGTTCAGGACCTTTTTTTTTGGTTGGGGGGAGAAGAGGTGTTTTTTTGGTTTTTTGGTTTTTTGTTTTCTTTACTGCTTCACTTTTATTGGTTGTAATTAGTCTCTTCAGATTTTCTATTTCTTTTTGATTCAGTCTTGAAAAATTGTATGTTTCTAGGAATACATTTATTTCTTCTAGATTGTCCAATTTTTGGCATATAGTTTCTCATATTTTTTAAAAATCTTTTGTATTTCTGTGGTGTCAGTTTTCACTTCTCTTACATTTCTGATTTCATTTATTTCGGCCTTCTTTATTTCTTTCTTGATGAAGCTGCTTAAAGGTTTGTACATCTTTTAAAGATGCTTTTGGTTTTATTAATCTTTTTAACTGTTTTTTTTAGATCTTTATTATTTCCTTCCTTGTGTGTACTTTGGTTTTTGTTCTTTTGCCAGTTACTTTAGGGGTAATATTACATTATTTATTTGTGGGTTGTTTTTTTTTTTTTTTTTGAGGTAGGCCTGTAGTCTATGAATTTCCCTGTTATGACTGCTTTTGTTGTATTCCATAGATTTTTGAGTTTGTTGTGGTTTTGTTTTCACTTTTCTCAAGGTAGTTTTGATTTCTTCCTTGATCTCTTTCATTGGTTAGTAGCATGTTAATTAGCCTATATGTGTTTGTGTGTTTTTCAGGTCTTTGTGGGGTTTTTTGTAATTGATTTCTATTTTCATAACATTGTGGTTGGAGAAGATGCTTGATATGATTTCAGGCTTCAAAAATTTGTTGAGACATTTTTGGAGACCTCACATGTTGTCTATCCTGGAAAATGTTCTATGGCACTTGAATGTACATTCTGCTTGCTTTGGGGTGAAATGCTTTGAAAATATCAATTAAATCCTTCTGGTCTCATGTGTCAGTTGAGGCTGCTGGGGTTTTTGTTGTTGTTGTTATTGTTGTTGATTTTCTGTCTGGAAGACCTATGTATTGATGTCAATAGGGTGTTAAATCCCCTACTGTGACTGATTATATTACTGTTGAACTCTCCATTTATGTCTACCCATCTTTGCTTTATATATTTAGGTGTTTTTATATTGGGTATATAAATGTTTACAAGGGTTATATCCTCTTATTTGATTTATCCCTGTATCATTATATAATGTACTACTTTGTCTCTTATTATAGTGCATTTTAAATTCTATTGTTTAATTATATAAATGTCACAACCTCAGCTTTTTTTGTTGCTATTTTCATGAAATATCTTTTCCAACTTTTTGCTTTCAGTCTGTATGTGTGTTTTGATCTAAAATGGGACTCTTGTAGACAGCATATATATGGGCCTTTTTTTCTTATTCATTTAGTTATACTATGTTTTTTATTGGAACATTTAAGCCATTTACATTTAAAGTGGTTATTGATAGGTATGTATTTATTGCTCTTTTATGATACATATTAATGTTCCTCTTTTTTTTACTTCTTTAAAGAAGTCCTTTTAACATATCTTATAATGTTGATTGTGATGAACTTCTTTAGCTTTTTCTTGTATGGGAAGCTTTATATCTTTCCTTCAATTTCAAATGGTAGCCTTGCTGGGTAGAGCAGTAGATCCTTGCTTTTCATCTCTTTGAGTATTTCATAGCCATCTCTTCTGGCCTACAAAGTTTGTGTTGAGAAATCAGCTGACAGTCTTATGGGAGCTCCCTTGTAGGTAACTATCTTTCTCTTGCTGATTTTGAGATTCTTTGTCTTTAACCTTTGCCATTTTGATTACCTTGTGTCTTGGTTTGGGGCCTCTTCTGGTTCACCTTTTTGGCCTCTCTGCACTTTTGGGCTTGTGTGTCTTTTTTCTTCAGCAGGTTAGGGAAGTTTTCAGTCATTTCTTTAAATAGGTTTTCAATCATTTGCTGTCTTCTCCTTCCAGCACCCCTAATATGTAAATAATGTTATGCTTGATTTTGTCTCAGAGGTCCTTTGAATTATTCTCTTTTAAAAAAATATTTTTTCCTGCTCTGATTAGGTGTTCTACCCTACCTTGTATTACATATTGCTGATTTGATCCTCTGCTTTATCTGATTTGCTTTTGATTCCTTCTAGTGTATTCTTCATTTCAGATACTGTATTGTTCATCTCTGACTTCTTTTTCTGTTGACATTCTCACTAAGTTCTTCGAACAACCTTATAATCATTGTTTTGAACTCTGTTGGGTAGATTGTTTGCCTCCATTTCATTGAGTTCTTTTTTGTGTGTGCGTGGAGGTTTCTCCTTTTTTCAGTTAGGGCATGTTTTTTGTCTCCTCATTTTGGCTGCCTTTCTGTGTTTGTTTCTTTGTATTAGATATATCTGCTTCTCTCCCAATGCTGGCCAGGTGCCATTATCTGTAGATGACTGTGGGAACCAGTGGTGTAGTCTCTCTGATTATTTCATTCAGGTACCCCAGAAGTTTCCTTTGTGTGGGTAGTATGAGCCCTTCTGTTGTAGTTGAGCCTTGGTTGCTGTTGGCATGTTCATGTGTGGGTTTGACCCTCAGACTGGCTTGCTGTGAGTATTAGGTAGTATAGGGTAGTAAACTAAGGTAGGGAGGAGGAGGGAGACATGGCTCACAAGTTGGCTCAGCAATTATGAGCCTGGTCCAATAAGATTGCTGGGCGTTCAGAACATCACAAGCAAAAATAGCACAGGAGGAAGGGAGTCTTTGAGACTTTGTGCTGGGAAAGGGATCCTCTGTAGCAATTTCACTAACTATTAATACAAAGAGCCTTCACTAGCTGAAAAAGAAAGCCTTTGTACCTGTACATTATTCCCGAGGTTTAGAAGGAGAAGGAGGAGGGGGGAACCTAGAAGCTGACTAAGGTATATAACTCCCGAACCCTAGGAGTTGGTGTAGCAGATTAGCTGAGTACCCACTTGTAGCCTCGGCTCAGGTGTGTAGAAAAACTTACTAACAACTTTATTTCCTCTATACATGGGGCATTCATACTAGCTGGGTGCCTGCTTGAAGCTTTGTGCTTGTATATATTTCATAAATAAGCTTACTATCTCATTTCCATAATAAATGTTTGTCTCTTGCTTGAATTTGTCTTTTTCAAATGAGACAAAAACTGATGAGGAAGATTGGGGCGGGGGTTGGGAGCCCTGACTTGGGTCTCTCCCTGGTAACATGAGGATTGGTTATGGCCATAGTGTAAGAGTGAGGCCTGACCCCATGAAGCAGAATTCACCTCAGTGGTGTCTGATGCCTGTAAAACCTCCCTGTGGGTATGGTGCTTATGGAGCTAACTGGATTTTGCTTTGTTGTGGTCTGAAGCCAGCCACCAGGTGTGTTCATTCTTGGACCTTTTGGGGAGGACTTCAGTGCAGGTTAATGTCACACACTACCTGTGGCAGGCCCTGGGCTATATGTTAGGAACTACAGAGTGATCCACAGTGTTTGCTGCCTGTACTGGGCCTGGGTTTGCATGGGAGGGACCAAGCTGTGTCCTAAAGCTGGCTGGCACCAGTACCAGGCATTGAGCATGTTAGCAGAAGTCCCAGGGTACCCTGAGACTTCCTGCTGCTTGCTGGGTCCTTGCTCAGCTCTACCATTGGAAGAGACTTTGGGGTAGGTTCTGAGAATCAACAGGTAATAGCAACATAGATTCTTTTTTTGATGGCTAATTTATTTTATTTTTTAAAAATATTTTGTTGTTATTCTGTTACAGTTGTCCCAATTTTTTCCCCTTTGCCCTCCTCTGTTCCAGCCCATCCTCCCCCACCCCCTCACTCTCATAACCATTCCCCACCCTGTTGTCCATGTCCATGGGTCATTTGTGCATGTTCCTTGACTAATCCCTTCACCTTCTTTCCACTCTTACCCCACTCCCAAGAGCTGTACAGATTAAATTTAGGCACCAGTGCTAGTCTGAGGCCACTCAGCAAAAGTCTCAGGGTACACTGAGACTAGCCACCAGCTACGTGGGACCTGGGGACCTTTGAATTGGGGCATGGTCTCAGGGTATCATTAGGGTGGAGCCAGTAGAGTTCATCAGGCTAAAGCAGATCAAAATTTGGCTATGAGAAGGGAGGGCCCAGCACAGGAATGGTGTTGCTCATCCAGTGTGCAGGAAGATGGCCTTTACTGTAAAGGTGCACAACTCAGCCTCTCCATGTATGTCTCTGGCAGCTACCAAGTCTGCCTGGAGTTCCCCATTTGAAGAACAACTGCAATGTGGCCCATGCTGGTCACCACCTGCAGGAACTACAGAGGTGTGTAAACTGGGTAGGGTAAGGCCTCAGGGAGTTGCTGAAGTGGAGCTAGTGTAGCTTTCTAGGCTAATACTGTGAGGATGCAGCTTGGGCTCAACACAGGAAGTGTGGCATGGGTAGGATGAACATGGAAAAATGCCCTTGCCCTGATAGTCACACAACTCAGTGTCTTTTTCTGTGTAACAGGCATGCCCTGAGCTTAGCCAGAATACTTTGAGACTTTTTTAAGAAACACTGCGGCTCAGGCCCAGGCTGGGTGCTGTTCAGGGTGTGGCCAGTGCAGTTTCTTAAGCTGATGTTGTGGGGAGAGTGTTCTGCCCAGGAAACATGGCTTCTGTGGGTGTTGTGTGAGAGAGGGACTCAACACAGGGACTTTAGCGGCTGTCTCTCTGGCCCTCTCCTCAAAGCCACATAATTCAGTCTCTCTGTGTATGCCTCAAGCGCCTTCGTAGCTGCCCTCCCTTACCTAGAGCTCAGGGTGAGTGAGTGCCTATGAGCGAGATTTTGTTCATTGTCCTTTTAAGAGGACACCTGAGTTTCCAACAACCTTCCCTCTCACCTATGCAGGTGGAATTCATGCTGAATTTCACTGCCAGATGTTTCTCTTCCTGGCACTGGTGATTTGGGCAAGGGAGCTTCCCATGGGGTTGAGATACAATGTTCCTCAGCGGGTACCTCAGTAGCTGGGATATCCCTCTGGATTCTCAACTGCTGCACATGGGTTCAGGGCCAGTCTGTTTTGCACCTCCACTTCTCTATTGGTCTCCATGTGGCTTTTTCTGTGTATCCTTAATTATAAGACTTTTCTTCAGCTAGTCTTCAGATGGTTACCCATGTTGATTATTGTATAATTTAGTTGTAATTTTGATGTGGTCATAAGAAAAGATAAGTGCAACTTCCACCTTCTTTGCTATCTTGGGTAGGTACTCTGAAATATATTTAGAAACTTAAAGCTTGGTTTACATACACCAATTCAGTTTGCTTTCTGTCTCATACTGCAAATGGCAGTGACACTAAGCATAAAAGCTTAATATAGTAGCAGCATCTATATTCTGGCAAGTCTTAAAAGCTCTCAGACCTACTAGATAGCTAAAGTTTATCCTGAGAAGGAAAAAAGTAATTTATAACATCAACTGCCCCAGTGTTTGAAGTCTGTTTCTTAATCACCTCATCTTATCGGGTCTTTAGGAAAAAGAGACATTCTATTTCTCTTAAAACTCTTTTTAGAAGGGAAAAAATAGTCCTAAAGTTTCTCTTTGTTTATAGTTTTGAACAAAGGCTGTGTTGTTGCTATATAAATCATTGAATGAGGATGCATCTTTGAACTCTTAAGTTTTGCAGTGTGTAATGAACACAGGTTCACTATTCAAAACAGTTAGAGATATTGCTTCAAGTAATGTTTATTTGCTACTCAACTATTCATAAATTTTTATTACCGATTACAAATTGAAAAGAATTATTTATCAAAATTTTCCTGAAGTCATTTTTAGGCCAGTAAATCATAGTGGATAAAGGTGGCTGCTTAAAGTCTTATCTCTGTGAAATAATGGAATTGACATAGAGTGAGGAGATGACAGAGAAGGGCACATCAGCAAACCAGGGATATTTGGTGCAAGGGCAGGCCATGGCACCCCTTCAGGTGCCCATGTGGCATCAGTACAGGACTCAAGTTATATGTGTGTTTGCTTTAAGAGGGTTTACTACTCACAAGCCTCTAGAAAGCAGATTTCCTGTCCCATTCAGTGTACAGTGTTGTGCTTACATTCAGTAAATATTTGCTGAGTGGGTGGAAGGATATATTTTATGCTACAGATGCTTTATGTCAAAAATGTTAAAAATAAATAACCTTGGACTTAAAGGAATGGGCTCAGGTAGTGAAAAATTCACACATGTACAATACCTCATGTGTTTTACATGAATCATAATTGAATCTAGTTTACTCAGTTAGATTTTTCTCATACATAATATAAACACCAAGGGCATAACTAAACTGCACATTTGTTTATGACCTTTTAAGGGTGGCTCTGGCTTTATGCCTTGCGCTACCCAGTGGCCTCA
This sequence comes from Anoura caudifer, assembly GCA_004027475.1. Taxonomy (NCBI): domain Eukaryota; kingdom Metazoa; phylum Chordata; class Mammalia; order Chiroptera; family Phyllostomidae; genus Anoura; species Anoura caudifer. The sequence goes on from PVKU01005495.1 coordinate 115,715, forward strand.
TATTACCAGGGATATGAACATGACCTTTGAGCAGCCTCATTTCTCAAAGTTTCTAGGGCTCACTGGGCTCTAACCTCTCCTCAGGAGTCTGAATTTGACAGGCTTTGAGTTTGACAGTCAGGCTACACCATAGCTCACCCTTTATGAGGCAGCATGGTCTCCCAAGGTCCTTCATGTTAGGACTCCTTCAGAGGTGCTTCAGAGCCCGGCTGAGCTAAATCTAGGGTCCCTGCATGCCTCTGTGTCCACCAGGGGTAACTGGGTTTAATGCAGCCTCAGCTCACTTGGTGTCTTCTCAGGGTCCTCTTTGGAGTGCTTTTACCATCAGTGTTCTGCATCTCTTCCCCTTCTTCCCACTTTGTGATCTTCCCTCTGGAAATCCTCTTTATGGGATAAGCAACAGCCCTACTGACTCAGCCTCTTGTGTTCATCTCTTTGGCTATGTGAAACCTGGCTTTTCTCTGAGGCTTCTGAGTGTTCCTCAGGGATATGCAGGTAAAAATAATGTGTGTGGTTTTTTTCCCCCTCCAAGGCTGATTGCAGGCATTATCCACTATCTCCCTTGTGGAAACCGCTCTCCTTTGGCTATGCCACCTTGTCTTCTTCCTTGTTGTTGCTATGTCCTCTTGCTCTTTTTTTAATACCTTTGTTTTCTCCCAGTCCTTTTTCTTTATGCCAAGTTACCCATTAACCCCTTGATCCCAACACCCTCTGTGATTTCCTTACTTTATCTTCTGTTCCATTGTCACCTGTTGACCTCTGTCTGACTGCAACCTTCATCCTCCTGATCTTTCAGAGTCACTTCCAGGCTACCTGGTCTGCTTTTTATTTTTTATTTTTTAAACAGATTTTTCCTTGGAGTATAATTTACATACATATTTAAAATGTACATTTTTCTAAGTTTTGACATAGATGTATACCTGTGAAACCATTACTACCATCAAGATAATGAACATAGTCATCACTCCCCAAAGTTTTCTCATGATCCTTTCCCACTTTTCCCCATGTTATTCCCCAGCCCCAGGCAACCATTGATCTGCTTTCTGCCACTATAGGTTAATTTGATTTTCTACAGTCTTATAGAATCCTGCAGTGTGTATTCTTTTTTGTTTGACTTTCACTCAGTTTACTTATTTTGTGATTCATCTGTGTTGGTACATATATTAATAGTTCATTTTTTCTTATTCTGAGTAGTACAGCATTCCACTGTATGGCTATAACATAGTTTATCTGTTCACTTGTTGATAAATATTTGGGTTGTTTCTAGTACTTGGCCTCAAATAAAACTTTTTTGTTTGTATACAAGTCTTTGTGTGGTCATGTGCTTTCTTATCTCAAGAATGGAATGGTTGAATCATATAAAAGTATATGTTTAACTGCTAGATTGTTTTCCGAAGAGGTTGAACCATTTTACATTTCCACCAGGAAGATGAGAATTCTCATCAACACTTGATATGTTTAGCCTTTTTATTTTAGTGGTAATGGTATCTTGCTGTGGTTTAACTTGAATTTCTCTAATGACTAATGATCTTGAGCATCTTATCATATGCTGTTTGCTATCAGTATGTGCTGAGGTATATGTTCAGTGGTATTGCTCAATTTTTATTATTTATTTATTATTTATTTAAGATTGTATTTATTTAGAGAGGGGAAGGCAGGGAAAAAGAGAGGGAGAGAAATGTCAATGTGTGGTGGTCTCTTGCACGACCTGCCCCACAATGGGGACCTGGTCCACAACTCAGGCATGTGCCCTGTCTGGGAATTGAACTGGTGATCCTTCGCCTCACAGTCCAGCGCTCAATCCACTGAGCCACACCAGCCAGGGCTCTTCTTGAAGTTTTATACTTACATACTTCACATTTAGTTCCTTGAATCATTTTGAGTGAATTTTTATTAATTTCAAATTACTTCAGTGGACTAATGCTCCCTTGTATTTGTTATAGACATTATAATACCAGAAGGTCTGTGTTCCTGTTCCACTGTCAGCTTTTGGCAGACCTCACACACCAGCACCAAAGAGGGTGTTTCTCTGTGTTTTTTGCCTCTTTCCTGGTGGTATACTGCCATTGATTATTGATTTTAATTGGAAGCATGATATAAGAGGGAGTTTTTTAAAAAATAAAATGAATAAAGGATTTTATAATGTTAAATTTATATTTGAACTATCTTTATGAATTTGTGGCCTTCAAAAGATCTTTAAAAGATTGTCACTTCTTTTGTGGACAAGTGTGGTGTTTACAGGGGTGGGAGGAGATGCACATAAGGGAGATAAGTGGTAATGGAAAAAAATACAATAAAAAATAAAATTTAAAAAATTGACACTTCTATCTCAGGAGAAATCAAGAATGGCAGTTCTTGGAATTGAAAATGAGATAAGCAAGAAAGTGGATTTAGAAAATGTTGATGAATTTGGTTCCATTAAGCTAGGAAAGCAAAATTATAGTACATTCTGTTTTGTAAGTATTTAAAATAATGAGTTTTAATACTTTTAATACTTTCAATATTGAGCTTTTAAAATTTTTTCAACATATTAATGTTTGGAAAAATTGGCCATTAATAGTACATTAAATATATGTACATGTTTTTTGTTGTAAGAACATTTTTTCTCTCTAAAACTAATCTTTTAAAAATAGGTCTTAAATTTATATGCTTCATTTCTGATTTATTGTTTTAAACTTCCAGGCTCAACTTTAAAGAAGCTTCTACACACTGGAAATTCTATTAAGGTATTTATTTTAGATGAATATGTAATGGCATTTTTAATTAATCTTAAGTTATTCCATAAATTAATAAGATTAGGCCACTATGAAAACCACTTTACTTAGTTTTTATTTTTAATTGAGGAATTACATTTCTAATACTTGTTAGGGTTTTTGTTCTTCCATCATAACTTTTGTAATAGACATCTTAAATATAATTAGGAGAAACTGGCTTGGGGTTGGGAGTTTGGAATTCTGAGTTCTAATTTTGATTCTGCTGTGTACAGTTAGGGATGCAATGGAAAGGTGCTAACTGCTCCAGTTTTATCATCAGAAAATGAAGGGCTTGAATTACTTCCTCACTAAGCTTCAGAGCTAATGTGCCTGCTTCTGTTCACACCAGTAATTTTGTTGTTAAAATTATAGTTGCCTCTGAATTATTTTTGAACACCATTATGTGGGAAAAGAATAGCAGAACCTTCCTTTTGAGTATTTATTGATTTACAGTAGATTGATCTTATAATTTAAGTTAAAATTGGCTTATTAAAATGAATACGCCTTTTATGATGACATACCATTTGATGCTGGGATAAGATGGCATTCAAAAATCATCGACAAAAGAAACCAGCTTTGGATGTGTGTTTTATGAAAGGTAATTCACTCGTAGCTCATTAAGTTATATGTGCCTTTGATAAGCTAATGCATTTTGGATTTTATACCAGTTTAAACATCATAGCCAATTAATCTTGTTAAGTATTTCTTACATGTTGAGAAAAGGAGACAAGCTATTCCTAGCTTCACAGTAAATACCATATTTGGCCCTCCTATTTTAATTAATAGTATTACAGTTAAAACTGTCGGTCATTATCTGATATTTCTTATTGGTCTTATTTATGTTTAGTTACCTTAAAAACAGTTAACATAAAAAATTGAAGACTTATGATAGAATGTTAAAGAAACTTTCCTCTTGTTAAATTTAATATAATTTGGTTTGGTATATATAGAGCCATGTCATTTTTGGCCTGATGCTGAATAATATTATGCATTCACCAATGTTACCACTTATTTCACCTGCTTGGGGAGAGGACAGGTGTGAGTAGGCATAGAGCTTTGTGCAGAGATGTGGTAGTCCACAAGTGTGTCTGAAAGTGTGCTGTGGAATTTACTCTTAATGGGAGTAGCACCGTCATCAGTCTTCTTTGGGGAGTTAGCCAAGGTTTTTCCTTCTCTCCCCCTCCCCTTTTTTTTTGGTGGTTGGGAGGCTTCTCCTTCTCTTGGCTTTTCTGCAGAGCTTCCTGTTTGGCTTGTTGGAGGAATCTACAGCTTGGTATAATTGAAAGGAGATCGGACAGTTCCTCCGTTACCTGCATTTGGAGTTCATTAATCTTTCATCTGTGTCTGATGTATTTTTCATCTCTTTTGCTTATTTAACTTCTTTTATTGACATCATCTTTTCAGCCATTTAGGAATATAGAAATGGAAATACCTGTGGTTATAAATTCTTGGAATGGAATGAAGTTGAAAGTAAGTTTAGAGGTGGAGGGAGGACATATCTACCTCTATAGATGTTTTCTCTACATCTGTAGAGGTAGATGCCCACCATTCAGAGCATGGCAAAGGTGTTGAGAGAATAGAGTAGGGACATAAGGCAGGGAAGCTGGAGAGCTGTTCCTTCCCATTGAGTCAGTTCTTTAAGGTCTTGATAAGCTCCAAACATTCTGATATACAAGAACATTATACGTCTGCATATTATAGTGACATGACATAAATGCTGTCCAAAGCACAGTGTAAATTTGGAAGATTATCTTTGATTGTTTTCATGGGTATTTGAGTGTTGAAGATACGGGGATTGTGCCTTTAAGAATGAAATGTGGTCAATACGAAATAAATAGTGCTTACTGTGAGTTAGGCACTGTTCTAACTCATTTAATCCTATACTAGTACTTGTGGTGAATTCTGTTATCATCCCTATTTTACAGTTGGAGAGACTAAGGCATAAAGAAGTTAAGTGGTTCTTCACAGGTCACAGCTAAGCCAGAAAGTAGCACAACCTGCATTCGGACCCAGGCACTCTGGCTCCAGAACCCAAGGTCTTAATTCTTGTGCTATATTGCAGCATCCTTCCTTACTTGTCACCAAGTAGAGAACTTAGCACAATGCTTTAACAATACCTTTCACTTCTAGTTTTTCTTGCTAAGAACTGATGCTATATTGCGATGCATTTCCACAAGTACATATGTTTAATTTTGTTGCTTTTATATTTTTTAGATAAGATGTGAAGGAATCAGGTTGTTTCTTCTGTGGCTTCAAGCACTTCAGACAAACTGTGCAGAAGAGCAGGTGTTAATTTTTGCTTGCCTCGTGCCTGGTTTCCCAGCGATCATGTCCTCTAGAGGGCCCTGTACTCTGGAGACACTCATCAATCCAAGCCCTAGTTTAGCTGATGGTGAGTGATGTGAGCAGATCTTACAGGTTGAAATGACTCTTTAAATCACATTGAGAAATTCCTTGCTTTGCCATTTTCTTGAACAGAAAGCTTGATTTCATAAATGAATTTTGAATAGGAATTATTTCCCATTTATATTCATGGTAGAATCTTATACATATTTGAATTGAAAGACTTGAACTTATTTTATATGAAATTAGGGCAAGAGAAATTTACTGAAGTGGTGGGAACAGGAATGGAAGGGAGTAGGACAGATGTTGGCAATAGCAGGAATTAGGGACACTTGTTATGTCTGGAGTGTTTTTGTGACTGTTAATACAATTCAAATCCACTATCCAAACTATTTACCGTCTCCTGTCCTCATTGCTATTGTTTCATTCATCTGCTCACCCACATTTTTTTTTGTTAGCTGTGTATTTTCATGCAACATTAACGGGAGGACAATGAATGCCTCATGGGACTATTAATAGCAACCATTTGTGTCCTGTTAGGGCCATTGATTTATAACTTTATCACTTTTATTGCCGAGTGACAGGTATTTGATATTAGGCTGACCAAAGCAGAACTTGAAAGGGTAAAGAATGTTGCAGTTGGACAGGTGGCTTTGTGGCTTCTGTATTCTAAGCCCTTCATGCACATTGGCTTGGTCCATGTGAGCAGTTCTAATAAATGGATACATGTATTTTAGTAGAGGCCATTTTTTAAAAACTCTGTTTGAAATTTAACTGTGATGAAAGACTCTCATTATTTTCCACTCTGCAGCAAAGATATATCCAGAAGAAATCACTCCACTCCTGCCAGCCATATCAGGGGAAAAGATAGCTGAAGACCAAACATGCTTTTTTCTTCAAATACTATTGAAATATATGGTTATTCAGGTAAGAGCAAATTGTAGATAATTAAGTGATGGTCTTATTCTCAGTAGGAAAGAGAAAACATTGTCTCTTTTATTTCTGTTTGCTCACATTTTCTAGTTTGCTTTTTATTTGAGGTGATTTTATGTGCTATTTCACTAAACATAGAGTCTGGCCAGGTCACTTCAGCAAATTCCATGTGTACACACTATTTTGTGTAAGTGTGCATGTAAAAGAAAAAATTTAATTCTCCATCTATGTATCTCCTTTACTTTAATATTATTACCACATTTTCACAGAATAGTTCCCATGTGACGCTTCTGGTCACCAAATGAATGGGGTTTTTACCCCCAACAAGCAATTCTCTGTGACAGCAGCTGGGGTCCCACAATTTAACTCAATTCTTTTTTTTTTTTTTTTAAGTTTGATATGTTTTTTTTTTTTTTATTGTGATAATTTTTTTTTTCCAATTACAGTTGACATTCAACATTATTTCAAGTGTACAGCATGGTGGTTAGACAATCATATACATTAAAAAGTGATCCCCCAATATTTCAAGTACCAACCTAGCACTATCTGTAGTTACTACAATATTATTGATTAAATTCCCTATGCTGTGCTTTTTATCCCC